>VUQI01054948.1:0-39852 GCA_015106735.1 Paratilapia polleni | reverse complement strand
GAGGGTGTATTTAGTTTTTCACACACTGCTTCTGCATTTTGGCTCAGTTTTTGTTAAATAAATAATGACACAGTGTAATATGTCATGTTTTGTAGTTCATCTGAGGTTGTATTTACCTAATTTTAAGGTGTGTTAAAGACCAGATTATCTTTATTATGTCCTGATATGTAAAACCTTAGAACTGAAAGAGTTTTTTTTAAGAGTTTTTTTAAACTTTTCTATTGTGGTTTGATAAAGGATTTGATCAAATCAAGACTACAGAGTCAGGTCAAATTTATTAACAGTATACAGTATATACTTTATGTCTCTCCTTCAGGCACTTTCTGATCCCACGTTTTCTCTCAGGAAATGAATTCTGATGCCTATTCAGAATTGACAGTAGTACCAAGTACTGATCCCGCAACAGTACTCTTTTCTCTTTTTCAGTCCAAAACCTGTTTACAATACTTCATGGAATAGTCTGGGGTCATATGGCTGTAACTGTACAGCAGATGTGCTCAGTAAAGAAGCTTTTTTTTAAGAAGACAATACCGCAACATTTTGTTCTAAAGATGTAGACACCAGTTTAGTTAGTTCATTCATTTCCACCTCAGCAACGCAAAATTAACTGGTCCGTCTTTCAAAGTTGCTATCCCAAATACAGCGGAGTAGTTCCTTCAAAGGAAAGTGGTTAGTCAAACTGCAGCTGAGATCTAAACACTGAAAGAAACGCTTCCGTGTTGCTGCTGTCTTTGTCTGCCAGGGCACACAGATGTCCCTATTCACACTATTTGTTTGAAATCTTTTCCTTGCTTTCTCTCACATGTGTATGCACATACAAGTGAGGCCATCATTTGTGAGTCAGTTGATATTTATAGTTACAATACGTGTCCAGTATCCGTTTATCATCACTTTTTTTGGAACTGTCACTATTAAGTACTGACATACACTATTGCTCTTAATGTCCTCTGTATGCAAGTAATATTTAAGCACATTTGCCTGAGTCTTTGCCTGATGGATTGGTTCAAAAAGGCTATATGGACTGGTTTCCTGTATCCTACTTACACACTTATCTTGCTCCTGCTTCTCATCTGGGCTGCAGCTGCTTTTCTGTTGCTTACTCCAAGTGAAAAATATGTATGGGCTTACCAGCATCCTGGTGACATTGTTATATAGTCTTAATGGCTGACCAACTTTTTTTTCTTAGTCATTTAACTTCAAAAAGAAAATGACTCAGGGTCCTCTCTTGAGGAACCAGCTCCCACTTTGGGTTTGGAAGACAGACACCATCTCTACTAGTTGCAGTTATTTCTGGATCAGTTGACCCTGAAGAATCCATTAGTTATGCTGTTATAGACTCAGGCTGCTGGAGGACTTTCTTTGATGTGCTGAGCACTTCTCCTCCACTTGTGTCTACTCGCTTGTGTTTTGCCCTGATTATTTGGTCATAAATAACAGTTCACTGTACAATCTTTTCATAATTTGATGCCACAGAAACCAACATCTTTTGTCAGTGCACCATTAAACAACATGGTTAGACATCCTACAGAACATTTGCTTTCATTTTCATTAGTGAATCTGTCAATATTTTTGTCAGTATTATTAAAAGAGTGACCTTTCACGGTTTGTGTTTTTAAATGCTTCCCCAAGGAATAATATGTAAATGTAAAAAATATAGACATATATAATGTAAAAAAAATAAAGCCTGATCGATATAGGATTTTTAAGACTGATACCAATACTGATACTGATACAGATATTTGGTGATTTAAAAATACGATATTCCGATGTATCAACTGATATTTTTTTTCTTTCAGACACAAAGCATAAACATATTCCCTAATATTTGTTATGTGTAGTTTATTTGCTTGTTTGTGCTGTGCCTGACTCTGTTCAGATCTACTCTGACCAGCAGGAGTGGTGCAGAGTGCCCTCTGGTGGACAAACTATGCAATGTCAACACTCAACATGATTGAAAGATGTTTCTCTTGTCTCTTCTTCACTTTTTAAATTTTCATTTATCAGTTGAAAGGCTGATACTGATAGACTGGCAAATAGCAAATATCGGTTGATAATATCAGGCCACCGATAAATTGGTTGGGCTCTTTTAAAAACACAGGATTTAAGTTCCTGTGCCACAAACTAATTTCCCGCTCTTCTTGTATCAGTGAAATAGTTTTGACAGCTGGTTTAAGTTTTAATTGTAGGGTCTTTAGCCTAAAATTCAGTGTAACCTGGTGTTAGACTGCTGCTTAGACTACTGGGCTTACATTAAAATATTGTCTTTTAATTTTATTGCCGTCTGTTTTTATAGTGAACCATTGTGAGTTGCAGCGTTTTAAAATTTATTTAAATACAATTTGGAACAATTTTCTTTAAGAATTTTTAAATTTTCTCAAAATTCAGTGATCCATTCTCGGCATATTAACCTTATCAGTGTCTCTGTCTCTGTTTTTTAGGAGTGGA
Organism: Paratilapia polleni; assembly: GCA_015106735.1. Lineage (NCBI taxonomy): Eukaryota > Metazoa > Chordata > Actinopteri > Cichliformes > Cichlidae > Paratilapia > Paratilapia polleni. The sequence continues at coordinate 37,407 of VUQI01054948.1, read as the reverse complement.
TATCCTTTATCAATTGGGGCTCACAGCTCAAAGCCACGTAGACAGTCCCTACGAGAGGACAAGCTCACATCCTGCCACTTATACAAATGTTCCCTCACCTTTCGATGTCCCTGTTTCTGGATATGGGGTGTTGCTCAACTCAAATTCCCTCTATGAGGCTCCAGTGGCCAATCTGTTCCCTTCAGAGTTTGGCGAGGAGTTTTCTGTTGTAGTTAGCCTAAGCTCCTGGCGAGCAAACAATGCATTTCTTTTTGGTATCAAAGATGGGAGGGACAGGCTGCATTTTGGCATTCAGCTGCTGCCACGCAGAGTGGTGGTTTATACTGCAGAGAAAGCCTCCATCTACTTCAACTACAACTGGCAGGATGGGCGCCAGCACCCTTTTGCTGTTGGTGTTCGTGCACGTTCAGTGTCCTTCTATGCGAATTGTGGAGCGGTGCAGCAGTGGGAGCAGACCCTGGGGAGATCTCACACACTTGGGGAATCTGGGGGTGTCTTCACTCTGGGGAGGATGAACTCCAAGGCGGCACCATTTAGTGGTCGAGTCTGCCAACTGGATATCTATCCTTCAGCCCAAGCTGCCGCGCACTACTGCAACTACCTTAAAAAACAGTGCCGGCTAGCCGACACTTACCGATTACCTTTGCCACATTCTGATCTGGATGTTGAGGCAAATGACCCCCCTTCTAGCCATTTGACAAAGTCCCTTCTTGGAGTAGCAGGTACTCATAATACACCCATCAAAGCCACAGCAGCTGTCAAACTGTCCCCAGATAGTTTGGTCACACAGTATTCAACTCTGAGCCCACCAATACAACCTCATCTTGGGGACCAAGAATACATTTCCACATTGGAACCCCTATCCCACTCTGCCACGTCGTCACTCCAGCCTTATAGCCCCACCTTAGCTACGCCAAGTAGGCAAGAAGCTCTGGATCTTTCCTATAGCACAACTACCACCACTACCAAAAATGTGTTGGCTAAAGGCAATAGCCCCCAGGGGGACAGTGATCACTCTGAAAACAGCACGGAGGAAGAGAGAAGTTCTGGAAAACAACAAACTCCAGATACCACTACAGGCCTTATTTCCCCAGTCAGGCAAAGTCGACTAAAGGAAGAACTCAGGAACAACTCCATCACAAGCTATAGGGACTCTGGCTCCAGACCCCAACTGACTCAACACAAACCAGAGACTCATCTGAGAACCAACAGCACTACTTTGTACAGGGAGAATCAGGTGGACACTTCAGAACAGCATGATTTGGATGGCAGCTATGGTGATGTAGACATGGGAGGGTATGATTATGGATACGAGGAGCCAGACTTCTTCTATGACTACGAAGACAGTTTACGTGGCCCCAAAGGAGAGCCAGGCCCTCCGGTAAGTGACTAAATTCATGAATGACAAGCAGAGAATGAGTGCTTATAGAGCTGAGACACAAATCAGTGCATTGCTATGTATATTCAAGAGTAAAATTCAAAGTAATCCACAATGCTGCTTACTTATGTACACTCAGGATATATACAAAATGGTTTGACTGTGTGATGTAGTGATTTAAAGGTGATGGCATGTCCAAGGACTGTTCTTTTTTCCTGTATCTACAAGTTGTTAAATTAACACGTCATTCTGCTGCTGAAGTACTGCCAGCTACTCTTATGTCAGAGGATAGCTCTTTTGGAGCTATACCCTAGCAGTACAAAATTAGCTGTTGATCCAGCTCATGATGTAAGCTAGCTATCAGGATAGCTTTGCCTCTGAACATGCTTTTGTAGTTCACAAGTGTGTTAGGCCTTTCTTCATGATCTATATAAACTTGAGAGTGTATAATGATGTAGAATGAATGGACTCACCTTCCAGTTTCCATACTGCTCCCTCGCTTACAAAGCGCCTGCAGACCTGTGGGGAGGGGCGTAGCTTATCCAGCTTTGTGTTGTTTCAATTTATCTTCATGTCTCAGAGCCTGATTGAGCTGTACTGCAGTATTACAGCACTGTTTCCATAAATGAGGCTCCCATACAGCTATACTTCATTCTCAGTTATGTTTTGGGAGAAACATATTCTCTACATATAACGTTTGATTATGACTTATAACAAATATATTTGTCATCATTATATCTTTGCCATTTATTCTCTTGCTTTCCTGCTGTTGTTTCCTTTCTGGATACCAAAGATTAACCAAACATTAAATGAGACTCGTGACTCTGGTACCCAAGGGAATGGAGGACATGCTTCTAACATGGTTAATGTTGTTATTTTAACACAAAGCCTAATCCTTTCGTCAAACCGTAGTCTTTTCCTAACCCTACCAGAACTTTAAGTGATAATAAAACTAAACAGTGAACAAAATTAAGTTAAAAAAATAGTAGTCCTGTGAGAGATGAACCCTAGTCTCCTGGGTTAAAATCTTATGATTTGGGATTTGCGTCCAACCTCCTTTGTTGTTGTTTTTTTTTTTAAAGGATTTATTACAAGGTCTTTTCTTGGAGAGAAAATACCTCAAAACATAGTTGAGGATGCAGTTTAGTTCTATGGGAACACAATTTTTAGGAGGCAGGGTTAAACATTATGAACATGACACAGGCTAAGCCACAAGGCTTTTTTCCAGTGGATCACATTTTGGCAAAAATGTTTAATTAGCCACGGTGTTTGTTCTTCTGTGCTGTTATCTTTGAAAGTTTGTATGTCTTGGCCACTCTGACCGCTTAGATGCAGGCATGTTTTGAATGCTGGGTCAGCTGAAGGTCAGTGGCTAGCTCTTCATTTGAACTTGAAAACAAGCTGGCCTACCTCCTCAAGGGAAGTATTTCACAGTTTTGCAGCCACATAATCGGACGTGTACAGGCAGCGTCTCTTTTCGGAAAATGTTCTTTCATCACTATTTGTGCTTTAACATTTTTATATTTTGTTCATTAAGAAAATTCAAAGGAGCAAAGAAACATTTAATTTGCAGCCTAAATAGAAGTAAAAAAGTTTTTAAAAGTTTGGATCACAAGAATAAGTGGTTCAAACTAATAATACACCAGTCTTGCTTTCCCCTATTTTTGTAATATGCTGTATATAAGTTGTTTAATTCACACTGACAAGAAGGTGTTTTTAAAGTGAATTGTCAAGTCTGCATCACTGGTTTGGTATTGGCTCAAATTAACCGACACATTATATTGAGTAGGTTCACCCCATTGCAAGCTGAAGCTGTGACGACTGACGGTAGCTTATCTTTTTTAGGGTGCTCTGAAGGCTCTAAAGGAAACAAGTTACCCCACTGACAATAAATCCACTTCTAGGGTACTAGGGGTTTTCAATAAAAGTCATTGCATTTGTCAGTTATTTAATTTGAGCTGTCCTCTGAGCACATGATGGGTCATAAATTTACAGCCCCTGTCCATGTTGACCATTACATGGCCTGAGCACAGTTACTAAAAAACATATTATATTGTTGTGTTGGTGTTTATGTAGCCTTTCAAAATTGGTTCAGTTGCAATTTAAGCTTGCAGTTTATCACCTTTTTTCAGCTGCAAATTATATCTCCAAAGGTAAACTTTGTCAGTGTCTGTATTATTTAATAAGATAAAGTTCTCAGTCTGTTCCTCTCACTTAAGTCATTTTCTATTGCTGCAAAATGGGATTGTCATTAAAACCTGTCATAAATGTTGCATGCACCTGACAAACTGAACTGTTTGTATTGCAGTCCAGTCCAACTTATCTGAATGTAAGCATGTGTGGACTACTGTACGCTTACAGGTATTTTGAATGTGAGACAGCAGTCGCCAGTGCTCTGTGAGATAATGAGCTGTAACAGTCACAAATAATGCCGCAGACCTTGATGTCCACATGTCGCGAGTTAATGCATCCTTTTCTGCCGTACTCAGACTTTCCTCAACTTTACACTTCACTTCTCTGTAGAGCTGTCTGTAGAGTTGAAGTGTCCTGAGCATGTCACAAAAGCCCTCGTTTTTCACAACCTTGTTGTGTTATTTCTTAGCTCGCTCTGAATTGGGAGGTGTTTTTTTGTCAAGTTAAGTGTGTCCAGTGTCAATTTTTTTTTTTTTTTTCAGCTGAGCTTTAATGTTAGCTTTGCCGTCCTTGGCTAATGTTATCTCAGGATGGTGGCTTATCATTTCCCACCGTATTTTACTTTCAAATAACGCTCCTTGCAAATCCCATGTGTCATATCCATGTGCTTTGTACCATCTTTTTTTTTTAAAATCCAAAATCCAAAAGTCCATATGTTTGATTTAAACGGAGATGGTGTTTCTCTGATTTCTTTCTCCATCTTTGTTTTACCAACTTCCTCCCGCACCCTGACCATCACCTCTTCTGACCTCACTAGAAAAACAGCACTCAACAGCCCCATCTGGTGGACTGAAAAACCAATTGATTTTCATATTCGAGTACAAGGTCACTTTCAGCTGCTCACTTATTCCCCAAGGGCTGGCCACAGCTGGATGAATCTGCATGTGTGATTTGGCACAGTTTTTACACCAGATGCCCTTCCTGACACAACCAATCCATTTATCTAGCTTGTGACCCCCTGAGACTGGGTTTGTGTCTTCTGCCGGTCTCAAACCAGGGATCTTTCACATGTCAGGCGAATGTGTTAACCACTACACCATGGAGCCTCATTTTATTAGTCATACACTAAGAAGTTAAATTTCTATTTTCAATTTATATAATAAGCTATTGATATTTGGTGTCCCTGTATTGATACAATATTGTCAAAATATCACGATACTATGCTGTATCGACTTTCCTCCACCTCTAATAAGAAGTCGAGTTATACTGTTATGTGTTTGATTGGGCTCAACAGGTCACTGGTTGTCCCTCAGGCCTCTTTATACAATTTTTTTGCCTGAAATATTGCAAGAGCCCCCTGTGTGGAAAACCCCGGGTGACTTCAAATTTGTCAAGTTACTGTGACTGATTTTTTTATTTGTTAACCTCCTGAGACGTATCCTCAAATGGCGACATTACATTTAGGCGACATTGCATTACATTTTGGCATTCTTGCACCTTAAACTTCATTCTGCTCACTAAACTGTTTTATACTTTGTTAAACAATGGTGACTTTATTGTGTTACACTGTAAAAATAAAGCAAAACAAAAAGAGATTCTCCCCATATAAGGTCATTCTTTAAAAAAACTGTTAAAAGATCATGCTTGGTTTATATGCATATCAGGTCCAACTAATGCCAAATAGCTATTAGAAATTAAAAATGCATCCCAAACAAGAACCTGAGTCTCAGGAGGTTAAAGGATTAGGTTTGATTATATGTGATTATGACAATGCTTTAGAATAGATCTGAATTTCTTAAAGGAGGGCTAAAGAGTGGACCTCAGTCAGTCATTTCCTCCTTCCCCTCTGAAAGTAAGTCACTGTATGTAGTTTACATACAGCGACTTACTTACAGGTCTTGGTTTGTGTGACATTGCATGAGCAGTTAAAAATAATTCTCCAAAAGAAGATTAATTTTGCCCCTCAATTTTCAAGAAAAATGACTTCTTCACTTGACTCTGTTGGGAATATTTGACCCCTATCTTGGCAGCACAGATGAAGCCTTTGAGTCATTTTAGTCGATCAGTGCCTCCGTGTCTTTGGGCCCTGCTGTTGTGGCGAAGGCGGTGGTGTGCTCACACTTTCCATGTGTCTGTATGTGGGAGTCTGGAGGAACAAACAGCTGTTTCTTTATTTATGTCTCCCTCTGTGCCCATCTAATCCTCTTACAAGGGATGCTCCAGAGTACCCTAAACCGAATTGTAAACAGAACAGTAAAATGTGTCTTTTCATCTAGTTTTCTGAATATTGTAGTGTCTTTGTTTTGGTGAGAGGTGAAAATGACCTTGTCCCAAAATGTTTTAATCTTTCTACACTGCCAAACACAGTGCATTTAGTACGTATGTCTGGTATATAGTCATGTGAAAAAGAAAGTGTTCACAGGACTCTCTGCTGTCCTGTGAAAAACTAAGTACAGCCAGGTGCTGATAATCAAATGCACTTGATTAACTGATCATCAGCAAGTGTGAGCACCTCTATAAAAGCAGAAGTTTTGGCAGTTTGCTGGTCTGGAGCATTTTGGCGTGTGTGTTAACATAATGCCACAGTCTTCCCAGAAGTTTACATCCCAACAAATTCACCCCAAGGTCAGATGGTGCAATGCTCAGAGAAACTGCACAAAAAACCTCAAGAGCTACATCTCAGACTCTACAGGCCTCAGTTAGCATGTTAAATGTTAAAGTTCATGTCAGTACAATTAGAAAAAGACCGGACAAGTATGACTTGTTTGGAAGGGTTGCCAGCAGAAAGCCTCTTCTCTCTAAAAAGAACATGGCAGCACAGCTTAGCTTTGCAAAGCTGCATCTGAACAAACCACAAGACCTCTGGAACAATGTCCTTTGGACACACAAGAGTAAAATGGAGATGTTTGGCCATAATGCACAGCACCACATTTGGAGAAAACCAAACAGCATATCAGCACAAACACCTCGTACCAACTGTCAAGCACGGTGGTAGACGGGTGATGAGTTGGGCTTGTTTTGCAGCCACAGGCACCTTGCAGTCATTGAGTCGACCATGAACTCCTTTGTATACCAAAGTATTCTAGAGTCAAATGTGAGGTCATCTCTCTGACAGGTAAAGCTTGGCCCAAATTGGGTCGTGCGCCATGACAATGATCCCAAGCACACCAGCAAATCTAAAACAGAATGACTGAAAGAGAAAAGAATCAAGGTGTTGCAATGGCCCAGTCCAGATCTCAACCTGACTCAAATGCTGTGGCTGGACCTTAAGAGAGCTGTGCGTAAACAAATGCCTGCAAACCTCAATGAACTGAAGCAACACTGTAAAGAAGAGTGGGCCTAAAATTCCTCCACAGTGATGTGAGAGACTGATGAAGCAATCATATTCTGTATGACTTTAAGTTATTGCTGCTAAAGATGGCTCTACAAGCTCTTGAGTCATGGGCTGTACTTAGTTTTGCATAGAATCCTGTGAAATCTTTCTATTTCACATGACTATTTAATTAACTATGTGGCAGGAGTTACATATCTTTTCTTAACCAGTTATCATTGCTTAATCTGAAACTAACTAAGTAGATAAATAAATAAATGAAAAAAGCTGGATCTACACTCCCTGGCATACTCACTGTATAAAAAGTTCAAAGTTTCCAACAAAATAGAACCTTGAATGATTAAATATCTGTCCATCTTATCCTTAATTACATTTGTTACTTAAAGTAGGACTGACTTATGTCCCCTGCCATCTCCTCCTGATACTAATAATTTCCTCTTCCTGAACATGTGTTTCCTGTAGGAATATAATTTTAGAATGGGTATGTTTAAGTTTTTTCATAACTTATTTAAATCTTATATAAAATTAGATCTTATTCTTCAGGACATATGGAGCCCTCCCACAGTAGCTCAGTCTGTAGTTATGACCATCGACACGGTGAGGATCGGTCCGTCCACCCTCTACTCTAAAATGGAGAAACGAACAAAAATGCTTTCACTCCTGCTCTTCATATCACATAATTAAACACTGGTCTGCACAATCAAACAGGAAACCAGCCTGTCTGTAAGGAAGATATCTGTTGTCATTGGAGATCAGAAGTGACATGTCTTTTGAGGAGCTTTTAGAGAAAACTTTGAGTAAAGCACTTGAAACATGCACGTTTTACCAGTCTTTTTTTTTTTTTTTAGCATTTATCAGCTGTGTGAACAAACATTGATTATATTTGCTATTAATGTATTTTGCATTTGTCATTGTGATACTATTTCTTTTTCTTGTTTCTTGATTTCTCTGATGTACTTAGAAAGGGCAAAATGTGTTGTTTTGTTTCCATTTCAGCCAATTCCCAGTTGTTTAGCCCACTACTACTACTACTGCATATATACATTATACATGTGTTGGAATTTTTTCGGATTGTATCCAAGATTTGTTAATCACATGGGCTGGCCAAAGAACACTGGTGTCTGTCTAATCATGAGAATGTAACCTGACCCATTTGCTCAGAACTTTCTTAATTGAGCTTTTAGTTGCGAACACTTGGCTCTTTTCTTTGAACTTTGTAGCTCTTACATAAATATAGCCTAAACTCAGTGCAGAGGCCTAGACAGTGAGCTACATGTTATTGCTTGCCATTAACACACTCTCTTTCTTTTCCCTCTTCCCCCTCTCTCTATCTATGGCTGCAACATTCCCTTCTTTCTCTCCCCTTCCTTCCATCTTTCTGGTTTAGGGTCCTCCTGGTCCCCCTGGTTTACCTGGTCCTCCAGGAAAAAGAGGTCCTCGGGTGAGTAATCTGTGCAAAGAAAAGCACTATCCACGTTCTTTGCCAGTGTTCATGTCACGCCTGCAACTGTCGGGAAAGAGGTGCTGACAGACAGTGTTGTGGTTAGCGTGATTAAATCCACTGTGATCTCGAGACTACTTTGTATACAACTGCTAAGGCGGATGATGCAATGCTGCCGCAGGCCCCGGAGGCATCTTTAAACAGAACAAGACACATTTTATTTTTAGTGTTGGAGGGAAGGTGTAAACAAATCATAAATAAGAATAAACAAGTTCAGTTCTGTCTTTGTTCAGTTCTGATGCATAGGAGCATCATCGTGGCTAATTTAATGGGTGGAATGTAAATACCGGCTATACTTCAATACAAGAAAACATTCAATTCAACTAACTTAATTACTTGTAGATTTAAACACCTGCTTCTGAACCACATCAAGCAAAGTGACTCCAAAGTATCAGTGCCAAGGCATTGATTATTAATGTGGCAAAATCATGTTAGCTTATGTTTATGTATGTGATCAGCCCCCTTATGTAGGTGGATATTACACTTGTGTGTCTGTGTGTATTTGGTTTCCTCTCTGACTTTATAACTGTCTGACGTGACAGCAGCATACAGATGTAATATTTTCCCTTTTGGCCTTTCTTTCAGTGCATTTAAACATGGGGCTGCTGGGCGGTGTGTTGGTGGTGATGGTGGGTTGTTTAAGCTACCGGTGAGACCATGAAAGATGATCCATGAAGTCGGAGATACCAGAACAAAGAAATATTTAACACTCACACACAGGAAGTTATAATTCTGTAAAGTTAAGTTGTCATGATTGTTCAACAGTAAAAATATGATGGATACATTGTAAAGTCATCACCAAGCCTCCATGTATTTTATTGGCTATTGCAGCATTTTGTCAGATGACATCACTATAGCTGCAGCAAAAGATGAGCAAGGTTCAAGGCTGCGGTCAGAGGACCCGAGTTGTTTTGCCCGAGCCCCTGTTTTAGCATCCCTGCTGCCCCAGTGGACTGGCTCCATATGAAGGAAAGGTTTTAACCCTAACCCTGTATTTTAACAGCATGAAAAACATGACAGACAGGCTGCTGACAATGAGAAGTGGCAACCTGTAATGTCTCCTATTACAGGTTTGGAAAGCACATGGGTGTTACAGGACAAACTTATAACCCTGTAGGCTAAGTCACAAAGTGGAAGCAGAATGAGGCTTTGGATCATAAAGCTGAGGGCAGTGTACTGTAGCTGCGTCTCTGTTTATCACCACAGGGTAACTGACTCCGCAGGCTGATGATAATGAGAATGATAATGCTGATAAGTATTGTATTTCTCTGATTTGTCTCACCCCCATCACCTGAACTCTTTTCTGGAAGAAAACAAAGACAACATGAATAACGAATCACAGGCATTGCTGATGTTGTTGTCGATGCTGCCAGTTGGTGTGCACTTTGACTTTATCATGGTACTTCTGTCTACATGTGCAAGAGGCATCCCTGTTATATGTAAATGGTAATGTTATATGATTTTTCAGACATGTTGGTGTAAAAAGACAATATTTTTTTCATCTTAAAACATTCTTTTAAAATATAGACGTACCTGGGGGAATGTGGCCTAAGTGAAGGCAATAGTGTTTAGGTGATGATTCCATCCATCCATTTTCTTCCGCTTATCCTATTCAGGGTTGCGGGTGGGGGCTGGAGCCTATCCCAGCAGCCATAGGGCAAGAGGCGGGGTACACCCCGGACAGGTCGCCAGTCTGTCGCAGGGCTAACACAGAGAGACAGACAACCGTTCACACCTATGGTCAATTCAGAATCACCAATTAACCTAACCCACTAACTGCATGAACCCACGCAGACACGGGGAGAACACACAAACTCCACACAGAAAGGCCCTGGCCAGATGGTGGATTTGAACTCAGGACCTTCTTGCTGTGAGGCAACAGTGCTCACCACTGTGGCACCATGCTGCCCTAGGTGATTATTATCACAGCAATTTTTGTCTTGCTGTTTTGACATTTTACAATAACAGAATCTAATGTTTGTCCCACTATAGAAATGAAATCCTTTTGTTCTTAAGGTGAACTTTAGTGGACAGCATGCACTTCCAGAAGGCAGTAGGCACAGCACTGAAATGACGAGAAGGAGAAAGTGGGATCCTTCTTTTTTAGCTCTTGTTGTAGTGCAGAGAACACCTGGTAAGCAGCAGGGGTACAGATGTGCAGGAATGCAGTGTATTTGTGGTGAATGTGAGTGTGCATATGACTATGCACGTGTAGCTGTAAGCAGATGTGGTTGCGCATCCATTGCATAACTGTTTGGTTCAGTGAATGAAACTGATTTGCACTGAGGGCATATTTTAAACCTTATGGTGTGTGCAAGTCTGAGGAAACTGCAATATGTATTGATTCCAGAGCAACTACCTTCTTTCACCACTCTTTTTACATTGCTGGGGAAAATATAACTGTTTCATTACTCATCTTAAATTGAGCCGTTGACAGCAGTAATTTGAAGTTATGTGTTGTCTTTCTCTGCTTACATCTGTTCCAGGGTCCCCCTGGTCCACATGGAAACCCCGGACAGCCTGGACCACTTGGGCCCAAGGTGAGCGGTATTCTCTGCTCTCAGCTCTCCGAGTGTACCCCACAGGGTTCTAGTTAGCATACTCTCTATGGGGGTGGAGAACATCTCCTCACAGCCATAACCAGCATCACTGAACCCAACACATAGGCCAGGGATGCTGTTGTGTTATACTCTGCTTTCACACGCTTTCATTAAAAAGATCCAACCATGTTTGGTAAAGACGTGGAAAACCTGTGGCAAAGTGAAAAGGACTTGCCACACCAGTGCTCTTTGGCTGACATTTACTCTGCAACTATGTCCCCGGTGCTCTAGTCAATCAAATGTATGAAATAGTGAGATGGAGGAGACCTCTGCAGCTGATGCTGCTTGATCTATAAGACAGTTCTGTAGTGATATCACCAGGTCACTGAATTATCCCTAAAATCCTACACACTTAAGGAAATTTACTCTTCTGTTGTTAAAGTTTTTACTATGGCAAATGGCATCAATTATAGCGACTGATGAGTTGTTCCCTGAAGAGAACAGAGCGTGTGCAAGAGGAATTAAACACAGCCAGATGTAGGCAAGCATGATAATAGTGGGCCAGTATATTGACACAGTGTAGCAGGAGGAGACAAAGGTGGTTGTTTGCTTAAATGATACCCTTAGCCTAGATCGTTATTACCTTGGTTTTTACCACAGGGCATAATTGTGCCAGTCCTGGCTCATTAACCATAACACTGATTTCATTTAAAGGGGAACAATGAAAAAAAAGCATCACTGGTAAGCCTTTTCTCAGCTTAGGACCAGATACACTGGTAAAACATGAGCAGGAATGTGGGCAGCGTCATGCAGAAGCTTCTGGTGGCTGTATTCTCAACTGGCTACCCACAGAGTGGCTGCGTAGACCAACCAATCAATGAGCACTGTGTGCAGCAAACAGTTCTGCTTCAGGAGTCAAACAAAGCATAAATGCATGTCTCACCCTTCCCTCCTCATCACTGGTTGCCAAACATTTTGCTAAGTGGATACCCCTTCACTTAGTTAGTACATGAAGACTCCCAAATGTTCTGTTTTTCTTCCTTGTATAGTGAAACAGCATAGGGAGATGGATTTCTTCTGTATCACCTCTGACCTTGCTGAGACACTGTGCAGATTTGGCTGAGTTCCACTGATTGGCTGTTATGCAACAGCAGGCCACCTGCTGGCTGTCTGTTCTGTCAGTGTTCACTCCCACATTCATGTGGAAAAATAAAAGTGTATCTAATACCATAGTGAATGGTCAGTGAGTCATTCTCAGCCCCTGAAACCCTTTGCGGAGGCAGGAAAGAGATTGAGAGCCTCTTTGTCTCAGTTTCGGAAAATATCTCTTGTTGAAATGTGTTTTGTTACTAGGACACTGGGAATCTAGTTACTGACGCTGAGCCTATTTGACATTTTTTAAGCACATTCTGAAATGTTGTAAAGATATGCCCTTAACTTAGAGCCTGTCTGTCTGTCTGACTGTTTTTTTTTTTGTTTTTTTTTTTACACAGGAAGGAACTGGTTTTATGGTATGGTAGGATTTCTGTTCTCTCACCCCCTTAGCCTTTGTATGCCTCATTGGGTGTCAGTCAAAACTATGGAAATGTAATGCTGAAAAACCCAAGCGGGTAATCCTTGTTTGCAGTGAGTGTGGACACGTTTCAGAAGTTGCCTACACAAGTTGGAAGTTAAAAATTGTGTTTATTATTTTGTAACTGCCCCCTAGTAAGAATATGGCTTAAAAAGAAGAAACAAAAAAAAATAGTTTTGGCTAGAACAAATAATAAGGGGTATTATGCTGCATATGATATTTAGAGGCAAATGGATGAAAGAGTGCTGAAATGTTTGAAAGACAGTCGTGTTGGATATTCGTTATGGCTTTGAAAGTTGTGTTTGGGCTTGGATTCAGTTGGGCTAACAGTCTACAGTGTCCATCTAAAGAAATGCTGAGTAATGCTTTTCTGTGAATCAGCTCTTCAGGTTAACGTGAGGATTCACCAAAACAGACTGTGTTCTTGTCTTTCTGAAACAAGTTGCGATACGCGCCACAGCCGTCATCTGTCTGGCTCGTTCCAGCTCATCAGTCCATTATTAGTCTATAGTTAAAAAAAAAAAAAATCACTGACATGAATAGGTGATGCAGTCACTTTTAAATAGGTTACTTACCCAAAGAAAAGATGAAAATAAAGAAATATTGTCTATGTGTGTGTAGTGGGGATAAAATTAAATGACAAAAATGAATTGACAGGAAGGAAAAACCTGAACCGTAATGCATTACACATTTTCTGTTTTTCTGTAGATAAATAAAAACCTTGTCACAAATGTTTCCTAAACTGATGCAGAAAAGGCACTAAAGGGAGCATAAAATTCACCAAAATACAGAACATTAAGTGTCTATTGCTCAACATTTTATGGTGGGGGTACTCCCAGACCTTCCCCTTCTTCCATTTGTGGTTGTTTTTGTAGGTCTCCAATCATGATGTAATCAAACAGGTTCAGTACCAAATAAATCATTTCTGTGTTTAGTTCCTCCCCTTGACCCCCCAGTATATTTCAGGCACAGAAACATTCCTTGCTATAAGCCATGACATTAATATAGTAGCAAACAGCTGTTTGCTATATAAATGTATTCTGACATTAGAAGAGAGTACGTTCACTTTCCCTTCGTGTGCTTTAAATCTGGGCAGCTCAGTGTTTTGGAGCCTGTCTGTTCATTTCTGCATTTCCGTACATCTGTCCCTCCCCACATGTATGAAGATACAACAGTGAAAGTAAAATAGAGGCGCTGTCAGATATGTTCAGCTGTGCCACCCAACCCAAAAAAAGACAGGAAAAAAATTATGTTGATTTATGTGCCCCTCTTTCATCTCAGCTCAGAGGGAGTCTCTTAGCAACAAAACAGCAGTAGGCACTCATCAGGGCAGTGGACTCAATATCATTCTGCTTACTGTAGCATTACAGCCATTACAGCTTATAGACACTTTCTGGTTGTAAAGGAAGCGGGACAGCTGGTGGAAGATGGGCCGGTGCGACCTTTTCAGATACGGGCGCTCTGGAGTGACATCAGGGGTTTCAAATTTTGCTAACTACACCTTTAGGTAACTGAAAGGTTTAATCTTAAACCTAGCTGATATTCATGTTTAGAGGTCTATAGCTCATCACATGTAAAATCACACAGTCACAGAAGATGATTGAACGTATTGATTGGTTTCCTTAGAATCCAAACCCAAAGTTTTTTAAAGTGTACACAAAGTTGTATTGTCTTGGCTGCTCTTCCTGCCTCACTGGAACAACTAACTATTCCTCACCAGGACTTTTCAGTGTTGACAACAGCAAGTTGGAAAGTCAGATTAAATATTGGCGCTAAAATTGTGTGACAGTCTGCTGGCATAGCTGCTTTATTAGTTCATCTTCAGGGCTGCATCTACTGTCTGGAGAACTTTATTTTTAGTTGAATCACAACAGAAGAAAAATTTTGTGACTTAATCTATTTCATACTGGGAAGGAAAGTCATGAGGCCTCTGGCTGTTGAAGCGCAGTATTGCTATTCTGTGGAAATCATCTGTCTGGGGAGATCTGCTTTGCTCCAGCAGCCCACATGAGGAGGAGTGATAAACAAGGTTCTTAAACTTACTCAACAAATGTTACGGAATTTTTTCGTTGACATTTAATAACCAACTAATGAATAATTAAAAACACACTAACAGTTAGAATATTATGTGTCTTTATTGAAAACCCATCAAACATTCACAGGTGAAAGAAGTAAGTGAAGCTTTTGGATTTGATATCCTGAGACAAATGAAACCTCTAGCTTCAGATCAGACCCGCCCAATGTTTAACAGGAATTTCACACAAAATTGCTGCATCTCAGTCATACTCCGAGGGTGTCTGGTGTGAAAAGTGTCATTCCAAAGTGTTTATAATACAGATAGGTCCATAATTTTTTGGACAATGACACATTTTTTTTGCAATTTTGCCTCGGTACACCATTACAGTGGATTTTAAATCAAACAATCAAGATGTGATTGAAGACATAATTACAAAAAATATGTCATTGTCTAAATACTTATGGACCTAACTGTAGGCTTAAGTCTGGCTTCTTACTGTCATCCTACACCAGATTAACTTTGATGCAAAGGGCTTTGTCTTGCTGTATCACCCAACCTCTGATGTATGGTGTCCAACAGCTACACTGACGACATGCTGATACCATGATGAACTTGCGATTTCACTTTTCTCAGCAGCCCCATGTAAACATGATGCTCCCTCTGCCGTATACTCCATCTTTGCAACGTTGTTTTGAATTTGGTATGCTCTGCGTTTTTATGCCATACGTAAAAACGCATGCATGCAGACCTATGAAAAGAGGTGGTTATCAGCTCCAGGGTTTCCCTTTAGACTTTAGCCTTTCTTTCTTTCTTTCTTTCTTTCTTTCTTTCTTTCTTTCCTCATTTAGCTGATTATCAGGACCTAAAATTACTTGTAAATTTCCCAGCATTTAGCAAATCAGACATTCTTTGTTTTAAGTCTTTCCAGATGTCTTTTATGTAAGATCAGCTTCAGCAAATGCTTCTTGTGAATAGAAAACTCAATGCCTCTCAGTGTCAGACTTGCTTTTATAACTCCAATATTGTTTTACTGATTGGACTCCGGTTTGCTTTCTCCTGCCACCACTTAACTTGCGATGATGATTAGCTTAAGGGTTTACATACATTTTTAACATATGGTGTCACGTAATCAAGCAGTATAGCATGTAAGACATGCATGCTTCATCTTGCATACTTACTTTTGTACCTCTCAAAATCAGAATCTTTATGTGTATTATTTTTTTATCAATGGGGTGTGGTTATATCCACATGGATGAAATTTGTTGCAGTTATCAAAAAGGATGTAATTAAATGAATAAACACAAACAAGAATCTGGATGTGCATGTCAGCAACAGATTATAAATACACTGAGTGTCTGAGGACATCCTGACCTTGTGACCCTCGTTCTGTTCTAGGGTTCAAAGGGAGACCCTGGGCTGTCTCCAGGCCAGGCTCCACCAGGAGAGAAGGTAAGGAATCTGCCACTGGTCTCTGTGTCTGGCTCCGTGTCCCCTCTGCTCTTTGCTGTGTGTTTCTCATGACCTCATGAGTCATATCATTTCACCTCACTTAGTCTCTGCTCACTGACAGCTTTTGGTTTATGATGTGGGATTCATTTTTAAACAAGATATTGTGAAATGATCCCAAAATGTTGACACAAGTCATACAGTAGAATGAGTGCTAAAGATTATCCAACAAGCCCATGATAAGTCACAAAAAACGGAAGAATTTTCATTCATGGGTGATGAAAAACAGATTTTTCAATGTCACTTTGTGAGGCGTTTTCAGTATAAATCTGTTTTCATGTACTGGAACAATGACTTTGAGAGTATGGTTTTCTGCATCCCATTGAACTCATTCAACAACGTCCTCTAAGCCCCTTTTATGCATTTCTGAGTCATTTTATTATAAATGATTTGTCTGACATCACCACAGCTGGCCTCTCTTACTCTGTCACCATCCTTGTCTCGTTTTCTTTCAAACATGATCACAGTAATGATATTCCTGAGAAGCACTGCTAAATTTCTTGAACTAATTAAGATCCAGAAGTATTTATCTCCCTTCAAGTTTAAGGCTCGTTGCATAGGAAAGTATCATGTCTCTCTTTAAATCCTTTCTGGACTAGACAAACTGATGTTCATTTTCGGTTAAAACCAAAACTATAGGGTGTGTCCGTGCAATATTCATGCAAGCTCATTCTGATCCACCCCTGCAAATTAGTGGAGACCTGTTATCACCCTACCACCATGAGACTTAACAGACGTATGCAGCTGCGTGTGTTTTTGCACAGTTTTGCTCAGCTATGCTGGGAGGTCTCTAAAACACTAGGGGAAACATAAACCTTTGGTGCTCTGTGTGGGTTGCCCAGCAGCAAATTTAGGGTTAGTAATACAGAGGTAGAGTCAACCTGTGGACATCTCAACAGAACAGGAACACCTATTTTAATCAGTTCATCTGTCTACACAGCTTGCAGAAGTGCATTATATTTTAGTCATATACCCTGTATACCCATAACACAATTCAAAGCATATTTCTTTGCTTCAAGTCCGTCTCCCTTCAAGTTTAAGGCTCTTTGGAACTACAGTGATTAGTGTGGTCTCAGCAGATTTGTCTATGCTAACAATGTCTGTCTAATGACCATTCAGCTCAGTTCAGCTGTTTAAGACACCAATGAAACAAATGTACCAGACTAAAATGTATAGTTTCATGATTTTGTGCTGCCTGTTGATCCTGCGATGAAAGTCTCTCTCCTGCATCTTGCTGCACTTGGTCTAGACATCTCAAATGCAGTTTTTCAACTGACAATAAACATTTAATATGTGCAGTGTAGAAGAAGAACATCTTAATAAAATGCTTGTATAGTGACTGTTAAAATATTGACCATTATCTGGCAATGACCAGCAGTGGAGAAATGATTGAGATCCTTTCTTTTAATAAAAGTAGCAATATCACACTACGAAACACTCCAAAATAACCTGATTTCAAAACCTTACAAGTGTGTGAGTATAATTAGCAATCTTTACTTAAAGAGTCAAAAGTAAAAACACTTACTTTGCAAAATAATGTCCTGTCAGTATTGTACTACAGTATTTTATATGATGTTTATGGAGCACATTGCATTTTACTGCTGCAAATGTTTAAGGTGTCACCATCCTTTTAAACACTTTGTCTTGTTGGGCAGTTTAATCTACTGCAATGCAATGCATATTCTATAAGATCATGATGTGCTTGTAGTGCCTTTCCTGTGAGGACCAGCTGTGTCTTCATGAGCTCAGAAATACTGAACTAACCCATGATTAACAAAGTATATAATGAATAAAAATCACAATGTAATGAAAAGGCTCAGGCATTATGTTGCAGGGCTGACTCAATACCTATGGGGGAATTAAAAACAATTATAAAAAATCAAGATGGTGTAATTTGCAAAACTGCTGGTCAAAAACTGTCAAACATGTTGATTTCTCATATGTGCTAATCAAATGCTGGTAGAGCCTGCACATGCTCAACTTGCCTGTTTTTATCAAACCAGGAAGGAGTTGATCCCCTCTCCATCATTTGAATCTTCTCTGTGAAGGTTTTGCTTGCTAGAGGATTTATTAACAGATACCTCACTCTTTGTCATGCCACAACTTGATAATGGTGATTAGCAAGAGACAACTTAGCTGTGAAGATGATAAATCACAGTGAGATTTGCTTGTTTACTGCCCCTCTCCACGCACATCTGTGCATGTGTAAAATAAACAGTGCAGTATTGCAACTGAACTCAGAGGGGTGTAAGCTGAGCCAGTGACAGCTTGACTAGCTCACCTGTCTGTAGCTGCTCTTCTGTCAAAGAGCTCTGGATTATCTACAATGTCTCAACCAAAAATGCTGCTCCCCTCTAAGTTTGCCAAGCTCAAGCCTTTGACAACGGAATACCGACATGTCCACGACAATGACAGAAATGAGAGATTTAGCGGCTGGTAACCGAGGCAGATCCCAGAGACATTAGCCAGCTAAGACCACAAGGATGGCTGTAAACAAGCAATATAAGATCCTTTACGGGGCAGAACACTGTTCTGAGATGTAAGGAGAGAGATCACTTTCACTTTGGTGTTAATTGATGTCTAACTTTAGATTTAACTGGTCCAGCACTGCTTTTTTGCTTGCCCTGGCCATATTCCCTACCTAAGGCATAAAACACTGTCCATCTCACACCTGTGGAAATTCACTCCTTTTCTGCTCACATTCCTCATTTTAATCAGAAAAACTACTGACTTTTTGAACTATTGTGCTCTTGTTCATTACCTATGTGGGATGAAAAAAAGTTTAAAAAAAAAAAGTCACTCTGTCAGAATTCATTTACATCAAGTTTGTAAGTTAGTGTACAACTATTCATTGGTGTAATGTCTTTATGAAGGTTTAGTAACAGGATGTAGAGATTTTTGCATATGCATTTAATAGTGACAATGTATGTGCTGTGCTGCTTTCTTTTTCATTTGTATTATTAGGGTGACAGAGGTCCTCCAGGTGGTCCTGGACCCGATGGATTTCCAGGTTTACCGGTAAGATTTATTCTATTAAATTACTTGTGACTGAACTAGCAATAAATGAAAGCGTAAAAGACTTCTAATCTGTGAGAAACTACAGTATTTATGTGCTATGTATACTAGTAGTATTTCATTTTTGTTGTTGTATAGTTCTTTAAAAAACCCATGGGACGACAGCTTTTATCTTACTTTTACCATTTCCTGTTTCCTTTGAATCCTTTGTGAATCAGTGTGCCCCCTGCATTCTCACCTTATCAGTGCTGCCTGCCACAATTCCCTGTCTGCAGTCTGTCTATATAATATCCATACAAAGAAATATATGTGTCTATCTTTCTTGCTTATTTTCCCTTCCCACATCTTTACCTCACAGTGTGAAGTAAATCCTGCATTTCTTTGTTTCTGCTTCTCTGTCTCAGTCAGAGCTAGAAGCTGAGCATTAGGATGTAGTGCTGCCTTGCTTAAACCCGACCTTTAAAGTCAAGGTCAAAGGTCATCTGAAAGAGGAAAGGCACCCTTCCCAGGACCAGGGGATCAATAACTTGGGCAGTATCCCATACCTCCTTAGGTACCAGACATCAACTGCCACGCTATGTTTTAAAAAAGAGAATTTCATAGATCCTGCCATGGGTGACGCGTCCACATATTGCATATTATTGATACATAGTTATCAATGAACTCAAATTCTTTTTATGCTTTATAGTCTTACTCAAAGCCACATGTTGCTGTTCTTGTGTTCAATGTGAGTTTTGCTTGCACCAAACTCATGAACTCAATAGATTTAATCTGCTATAGTGAGTGGCCCTGCTCCTCACATGGCTGTATCTACACAGTTGTCCAGGTAGCTTCTTGTTGAAACTCAATCTGGCCTCCACATAGTTACCCTTAACCTTGAATCCCAAGAGGCCACATCAGTGTTTGCAGTAGCTGAACTTAATATATCCAGCACATGACCTGTGGCCCATCAGGTATTTTCAGAGGAAATCACTGGTCTATGCTCTTTACCGCTATGTGGGCCTTTTATTGGGTGTGAAGGTCATATGTCACAACCTCGGAAGTGCGCGAGAGAGTCAGTGATGTCAGTACTGTTCAAGATGATCACTTGCTTCCCCAAAAAGATGCTGACCTGGCCCTGACCTTGTGTTTTGTAGCTGTAAACTTCTGTTGTTGATCATCATGTCAAATGGAAAAATAAAGAGCTTAAGAGGAGAAAAGCTCTGATTTACTGAACAATAAATCCTGTTTAGCTTACAAAGAAAAAGTGCTTACTTAACTAAATGTGGGATTTGGCTATAGCCCAGGACTGGCTTTGGACCAGAGTGAGTTTTCCTCAGCCACTTTTATCACTTCCTGCAGTATTCCATTTGTTCTGTGTTTTAATTGTGTCGCTTCATTTTTAAACCACACCGTACTCAGAAAGGAGCTGTGGATTTTTAACGAATTGTCAGGATGCAAGATGGGACACAGACTGGTCAGAACCATGTGGGACAAACTGAATAATGTGGTTTTAAAGAACAGTTTTCTGAAATAGAGAAATAGGCATTGAAACAGACATGTCACGCATTGTTTTATCACTTTCTTCCTTTGGCCAATCCCAAAAAGTGCACTCTGCTCACAGAAACAGGGAGTCCAAACCAAATCATTTTCAATACTACACATCAAACACATTTTATATATTTTCCTATGCTTACACAGAACTCAGAATAAGGCTACTATCCCATGAACTCACACCTCAGTTTGAAAACATTATCTATAACTTTGGAAAATTTAGAGTAGTACCAAAAAAACTGGCTACAGGAAATCTAAAACATCCCATTTATCCCACAGATTCTTCTTTAATTGCTTCATCAAAATGATTAACTACCAGCCTTTGTTCTTCTTGTGTAGTGCACTGCTTGGAGTTAGTCAGTCGGATGGTTGGTGAAACTCTTTGATCCTGATTTGTAGATTCCCAAGTGATGAACCTTAGTGACGCTGGCAGTCCCCAGACTTTATCATTACCACTATCATGATGTTTTGTGTCAACATTGTGACAATTATTAGATTGACTGCCATCTAATAATTGACATTTGGTGCAAATATTCTTAATTTAGCATTTGGCTTTTGCATCAGGGTCTGACTGCAGCCTTTTACGGCTGCTGGCATGGCATCTGTAGACACATAGTCCTGTTAATTATCATTTTGTCGGTTGAAATTTACTAAAAGTGCTTGTTTCATTCTATTTTTTAAGGGTCCTAAAGGTTTTCCAGGTCCACCAGGGCCACCAGGAGAACAAGTAAGTAGTTATTTGTGTGGGTGGGTTTGTGTTTCGAAATGCATTTCAAAAAAAGTCCACAAAAAAGGCTTGAAATCAAGGATTAGACAATGCACAAATGCAAAGCCTGTGTGTGACAAGCCAGCTATGTCAGGCCTTCAGCTGTCCCCTCAAGTAACTGGTTCCTTTTGTGGTTTGTTTATCCCTCTTACCTGAATGGGAAACCTCTTCAGCTCGTCAAAGCAACGACAACAACAAGAAACGAGTCCTGTAACAGTGAGCTGAAGCAAAAGCAGAGTGAGATAGTGAGGGGTGGGGTGGATCGGAGTGGTGCTGAAAGGTACAGTTAGTGGATGGAGTTGAACAGTGCTTGTTTTATTCCTCAGCCGGCAGTACTGGTAGACGTCTGTGTTTCTCCTCTTTCACTTTATACATCCACCTAATCTCCCTATTCACTGTTCATTCTTTCTCTCTCGTTCTCTCTGTTTCTCTCTTGTCACTTCAGGGCATACCAGGACTTCCTGGGGAAGCTGGAGCTGCAGGTTACCCTGGCAGGCAGGTGCAGTGAAAAACACAAAAAAATTGTTTCTCCATCAATCCTTTCAGATTCTTCATTGCTCTACCGAGAACTCCATTAAGAGAACACAGCCATAATAATGCACACTGCTTTCTGCTGTCCTATGCACATAATATGCTCCATAGTCAACAGAGTCTCCCTTTTTTTTTTTTTGCAGGGCTCAGCCGGGCCACAAGGTAGCCCTGGGCCTAAAGGTGTTCGTGTAAGTATAACGTGTTCTCTTCTGTCATTCTGGCTTTTTCCTTCAGCATTACTGGATTGAACTCTTTATTTCCTGAAAGGATTAGGACTGTGTCAGAGTTTCAGGTTGGCTCCGTAGTGACTGATCAGGATCTGACTTGAATTTTTGACACGAGAGTCTGCTTGTGGGGGCTGGTCCGACTCTAGGTTGGCACCAAGAAAGCTGACTCATTCTTCTTACTAAGGTTCATTCCTCAGCGGGGAATGCCCCAAAATAGGAGAACAGAACAAAGACAGTGGGGTGCAAGAGAAACAGACAGGGGAAAGTATGAAATCAGAGGGAAGGGGCTCAAATGAGCGTGTGAGAGAAGGGACTTAAGTGGAGAGCTGCAGCCCGGGGAAAGTGGATAGCTGGGATTACAATGTCAGACTGAGGCTGGCAGGGTGAAAAGGAGCCACAAAGGCAGCTAGTGTGCTGAAAACGTTGGAGTGTGAGAGAGGGTGGGATAGGGATGCAAAAAAATGACTTATACATACCGATTACACTGTATGCTAACTGACATACATACCTGAATACAACCATGGTAGTTTAAACAGTGTGCGGGTTTAGGGTTTTAGTTTATAGTGTGACAGCAATTCGGTTGCAAAAATACAGTTAAAAACACATTTGTATTTTTTATGCTGGCTACAGCTGTATTTTGGGTGTATGTTAGCCTACAGTATAGGATCAGTTATAATATGATAACACTTCAGCAGATAAAATATCTCATTAGCTGTTTTGTTGCTACAAAACTTAGATTGATCATTGTCTCAGACACTAATCCTGTTCTTATTATATTCACTGGGAAGGATTTCGGTGGCGAGCCTTTTATCCAGCACCACCATCAGGCCGTCTTTTCCACCTGTACACAAGATTGATTGGTCATGGCAAATAAATCCTTCGTGTTAGCCAAGACGAGCAGGAATAACCCCTGAATCCCCCAGCAGATAAGAAGTGGAAAAAGTCAGATACAGGAAGAGAAAATCTGGTCACGTTTCAAAATAAAAGACTAGATTAAAAGCTCTGCTGCTGAAATGTTCTCAGTGTCATTCGAAGTCATTCAACGGACAGTACACCGGACACTGGGTTACTCTCTTTCTGCTCTCAGACTTTAATTACAAGTCATTATTTTAGTATGACAGTTTCATATAAGTACTGTACTGTGTTAATGAATTTTTGCTTTGTTGTAACTTTGAGACGTAATTGTTATGCTAATTTTTTCCTAATTTTCAGGGTTTCATTGGGCCTCCGGGTGTTGCTGGGCCACCTGGCCTGGAGGGGGAGAAAGTGAGTGATGTTTGTTCATTTTAGGTGCACATTTTATCAAGGTCTTTGTAAGCATGATTACCAGGCTCTCTGACACACTTCCCATCCACCGCGCTCTTCTTATTTACCTCTAATAAAGCTGTGAATATCTTATCTTTCTGCTCCATTTAGTTCTTGGCCATTCAAACTTTTGTGGGTTTTTTTGTCTTGTTTTAGTACTCACCAGTCTGTTCTGGTCCAGTATACCTTGATTTATGTTGCGCTTAATGTTTGTCAAATGTTTAAAATTATTAGGCTACAGAAAAAAAAGTATTTTCCATTCAGGCAGTCTCTGATTAAGAGACACATTGCTTCATTCTTGAGAGATTGCAGTCTGAAGGAATCCTGGTCCTTGTAGCTCTATTTTGGCTTGATGCACATGAGCTTGGTATGTGCCAAGAGAGCTATTAATTCAGTTTTTAAATCCTTGCATACAGTAGGCTGTGTTGAGAACCTCTGTACGACTTTATGGGATTATCTAAGCAGCTAATTTTAGAGGTTTGTTTTGTTTTCTGGATTTTATTGAGATAAAGTGAGGAGATTAAAAGAGCCGTGGTTACATACTTTCACATCGTCTATAATTCTCTTTTCAGTCATTTCAGTTTCAGTCCCAAAACCTGCTTTTGGTCTGAGCAATCTAACTACTTGTTTTTCTTTTCTAGGGCATACCTGGACCAGTTGGAAGACCTGGCCCGAAAGGAATACGCGTAATAATGAATCCACTTTGGTTTCTGCCATACTTCATAGTTGCCAAAATATGTACCTTTGCCTTCTCTTACTAGCTACGGAGACAGCTTGACATATAACAGATTTTTTTTCTGTAAAATCAGGTAAATGATAAAAAAAAATGATAGAAATGCTGCCCAGCTCATAAGGTATACAATATGTCCTCCTTATATAGCAGTACTTCATATCCACAAAGACCCCAGAAGCATCCAAAAGAGGCTCATTTGTACCCTGCTGTTGTGAATGTGCTAAAACAGCAGGAGACTGGTTTGATAGGACATAGAGAGAAAAGAACAAAGAGGACTACCACAGACGTACACATACATACAATGCAGTATTCAAGATATGGTAAATCACATGCATCTTGGCACAAGTTCTGCAAAGTTTGTTCCAGGGTGGCCTAAATTAAAGTTACAGTGAGAGACAGATGGAATGTCTAGGTTGGGCCCTCACACTGTGAAAAGTTAATGTTTTAAAAACAAGCCTTCGCTTCTCTGTGTTGAAGTTGCCAAGCGGGCAAAAAGCCCAGTGCCTGTTTTATTTAATTTTTTTTTCCTGGAACAGCGATGTCTGCCTAATACGTTGGCTAATCTCGCCTCATTAAAAAATGTGCTTTTTCACATTATGTCCATGTGAAGTTAATCTTAAATAATTACTTTGGGAAATTGCATATTAAATGCTACATGTAAAGTAAAAACTGTTTGCTATGCCGTGCACAACAGAAAGCACAGAACCTAAGTGGAAAAAGCAGAAGAGAAGGGAAATGAAAAATAAATTCACCATTACTCATTTACCTCTGTGGAGGTGCTACTAAATTTAGGGTATGGTGAGAAATGGTTGCCCTGACTTTCTTAAATTGAATGTGGATGTGTTTGCCCCACAGGGTGTCATGGGTGATGCAGGGGAGAGAGGGCCTCCTGGTCCAGATGGAAATGAGGTGAGAATTCATGCCCAGCTCCTGCTGAATCTACCCTCTTATTTTTTGTCCAACACTATTTTCTCTTCATCCTCAAACTCTGGCTTCTTCTGATTGCCACTTGTTCTCTCTCATTAGAGACAGTACAGGTGCACTGTGTTATTTTCTGCATGAACTTATTTAGCTTAATAAGCTAAAGTATTTTTTTTTTTCGTGTCTATTAAAGCCTTTTGTCACCACTTGTTGTATCTTTACTGTTTCATACCAAGTTTGAGGCATTCATTTTAAGAAAAAAAAAGACATTCATTTGGCATCACCACGGTCGGAGAGAAGGCACATTTTTCCTTTTCGTGTGTATAGCCTCATCAGATGGTCTCATAATACTCTGCTGTAAAGTGCACAGTTAGATACATATGAATTATCCTAACATCACTGAGCATTTTTTTTAGGTTTTTCTTTTGTGATCAGATGACATAGATATGTTGAGATGCTTTGTCATGTTTGGTTTTTCTAATGTAGCTTTGAGAATAAGACACTTCCAGTACTGTATGTCCTGTCATGTGTACTTAGGATGTTCCTCTGATGTTTCACAGGGGCCTATTGGTGGGACTGGCATTAGTGGCTTTCCTGGTCTGAGGGTGAGTCTTCATTTTTTTCAACAGTGACATGTTTTGTTTTTTTATTGATGCTAAATTTCCCAAGCCTAGTGAGCTCTTTGTCTGACCCATCATTCACTAGGCTCACGGTTCTGTCTCTCTGTTCTTGTACTTGCTTCTAATAGTCCTACTTCGTCCATCTTTTACTTTTCTTGACTGCCTTAGTGCTTAGATTGGGATTGCTGTGTAGCCTCATGAGTGATGGTGATTGTGAATTTTCCTGTTGCAGACTAATTCTTGGTTAGATTTACCATATTGTTTAATGTGGGTTTTGTATTGCTGATGATA
Source organism: Paratilapia polleni (assembly GCA_015106735.1). Lineage (NCBI taxonomy): Eukaryota > Metazoa > Chordata > Actinopteri > Cichliformes > Cichlidae > Paratilapia > Paratilapia polleni. Next base: position 11,486 of record VUQI01054948.1, on the reverse strand, counting down.
GTAGTGTGTTTTCTGTTGTTGATCACTTCCACTGTATGTAGAGTTAAGCTGAGTTGAGGGGAACCGAATGCAAGGCAGAAAAACAATGGAATGGAGTTGGAACAAGCCTTAATTTAGGCTGGTACAAAAAGTTCAATAAAATTCCCACAATGCAATGTAAAACAAAAATCCAAAAACACAAGAAGCCAGTGAAAACAAAGGACACAAAGAGAAATCAGCACTGCACATCAAGGAACATGAACAGACATCTTGACAAAGGTCAAAGGGGAGGCAAGACTATAAATACTCTCAAAATTGATTGGGGATGACAGACAGGTGAGGAAGGAGATGCAGGTGAAAGTAACTAAGAACAGGTGAAAACAGTGACGGACTCCAGGAAAGACAGGAAGTAAAACTAACACAGGAGAAAGAAAGCTTTTTTCCAAAGTAAAACAGGAAAAACACAGAAACAAGAAGACTTCACACTAACAAGAAAACAGGGGCAGGGGAACTCTAACAGACTGAAGAGACTGAGGGAGGAACCAATAGAAAAACACTGAGGGAACTAAAGACACCCTGATAAACCCAAAACAGAGACCGAAACCCAATAAAACACAGTTCAAAACTACAGCAGCACTAGACCAGTAATACAATTAAAACAAGAATAGGAACTCAATAATGTAAACCAATAATTAGAACTCAAATAATAAAACAAGACCTAAAGCTTTACACGCTACAGTGAAAATGAAACTAAAACAGGAAACTGAAACTCAACCCAACAAACATCACAAACCTAAGGCACTAGAACTGCAATAAAACCAAATTGAAACTTAATAATTTATTAATACAGTTTCAAACACCACCAAACCCTGGGGCCATGACACTGTAAAGCAACTGTTACCTGCACTATGGAGGTTATGTGATTGGTCCACTTTGTTAGTCTGCTGGCTAGCTAGATCAGTCAAAGAGTTACTGATGTATTTGCATGAAAGGTTAACAGAGGTGGGGCTTGGCCCAATCCAGCAGTGATTAATTTCTAGAGATGATAAGGATCTGGATTCAGGACTTTTTTTTGGAAGGATGTTTTACTTTTCTGACATCTTCCTCATCCAAGAACTCAATTCATGCCTGATGTGGAGGAAATTTTCAGGCTTGGTGTCTTGTCCTGCTCTTGTTGTGTTTAAAAGAGGCCAGGCGACTTGCAGTGTTTTTTTTTTCCCAAGTATGTTTATATTTCAGCCACTGGTAAGGTCATAAGTAAGGGACTCAAATAAATAGGATGTAAATATGATGAGATTCAGCAGTAAACATGGGCTTACATGTTAAAGAGGTCCAGACATCAGAAAGCTTAGTGAAAGTGAAGAGAAAATTTCCTTAAGCTTTGCTGGTTACCTTTTTTATCACCATAATGTTTTTTTTTTTTTCCTAATATCAAGTTGATTCTGAAGTACTGGAAGTGGACTTGTCAAAAAGTTAAGAAATACTTTTTAATGTGTCATGTGCAAGAGTCACTCTGTGCCTTGAGCACAGTTGTTTGCTGCTGGGTAAAGTGAGGTACCATAAAGAGATAAAACTGCTTTGACATGTGTATTAAATGACACGGAAATGAAAAAAAAAAAAAAGACAGTCACAGGGCTAAAAGAGAATAAGCTATTTATTTATTTTTTTTTAAAATCTGCCTGGGTTCACAGTTACTTCCAGATGTTCATGTCAGCAAACCTGATACAACTGTATACAGCACCTGTCCCGTGCCATGCTTTCAAACTTCATTTAAATTGGTTTTTGAGGGGTCACTGTGTGGCGCTAGACACATCTGGAGGGAAGGGGATTCCTCAGCAATCACCTCAGCTACTGGCTGTAAATCAGTGATCCTACTGAAACAGTCAGACAGGAAATATGCAATCTCTATCTTCAAATGTTTTGTTTTCACTTAAACAAAGCTATTGTCATGCAGACTTTTACACATGTTGTGCAAAAATAAACAGAAAGAGTTGCATTTGATCATTTCAGTTTTGCTAAGCATGACATTTCAAATGAGTTTAACTAATGTCAGGTCTCAGTCAGACATCACAGATCACATGGTGTAAAAAGAAAAGGATGCGGTACAGATGTGCACGCTTGCATATGTGAATGGGCTGTAGTACACACTCGTTGCATATTCTGTCCTCATTTTATTCTCATTTTGTCTCAGAAGACTCTGTAAGTGAAGATGGCCTACAGATTTCCCTGTAGGAGTGGCTGAAAATTTTTTTTTGAGTCAAATCAGCAGATTATTTTGGATAGATGCAGTCAGCGGGTGGGCACTGTGGGAAAAAAAGCTTGACAGCAATATTTTCGGCAAAATCTTCTCATCTTCTAAACAGAATCATATGTTGGAAGACAAAGTGGCAATACAACCTCATGTAGTCAGAGTCCTTTCCTTTCCTTTCCTTTCCTTTCCTTTCCTTGTTCCGTATATATCTAGTTCTTACCAGAGAAAAACAATGATATTTCTGACCAAATTCAAGTCAAGGTGCCACACGCTTGTTGTTACTTCATAGCTGAATCTGATGAACTACACTTCACCTTGTTCAGTTATGTTGATCATAAGCGCTGATGTATATGGTTTCAAGGTTTTGTGGTATGTGACGAAACAAACTGAAACACCATTAAATACACTGATAAAATCAATGATAGGATAATTATTTGCATGTAATGGCCATGTTTGTTTAAACATCATCTCCAAAATGATGGTATAAAGAAAAGCTTATGTTACACATTATGCAATGATTAGATTTTTATACGAAAATATTATCAAACTTGTCATCAAAGGAAAAAAAAAATGAAGCTGGGAAATGAATTATTAATAATTAAAGCTGATGTAGTTCTCAAACAAATTATGGCCAGTAAGTACTTTTGAGTAATCATACTAGAGAGCCCAAATACCCACACCTCTTTAATCCAGTCTTTGATGTAATAAATCATATTTAGACAACTTTCCAGCTGAGTGATTTTGACACAGGATGGATCTCGCAAAGAACTTTAATTTGACATCTAAAACTCATTTTCGCTTCTCGGTGTCAGTCACACCATCGTGGCTCTAGTTGTGCTCACTCATTTATTAAAAGGCTATTACACATGGTTAGAGCCTTTACTTGAGTAATCACAGAGAGAACATAAACAGCAAGTGTTCGTTCTGGTATGCGCTTGATGTCTCTGCCAGTGTGTGAGTCAGCAAAATGTGATGCAGACTGACACTTTTTCACAGCCTGCAAGAAAAACAAAAGGGTGAGATGGAGACCAAAGTAGTTGTTTGAAATTTAATACACTTCTTTTTTTTTTCTTCTTTACAAATTCTACTAGTTTTTGATCATTTGTAGATGGTACGGTGAGGCTTACATGGATGGCTTTTTTAAGTGTGCATTTCTTACTGGAATGACCCTATTTACACTTTGTCACTTCATGTATCAGATTCCTTGAGTTCTCAAAAGGCTTGTGAATGTATCCATGAACGTGGCGATCAGTGGTATTGGAGACAAACATGAAATGCTGGACATTGCAGTTCAGTAGTTTGCACCCTGACCATTTATGATACCTGAGCTGTAACTATGTCAGTAAGTAGCTTGTGGAAAATACTTTTCTGAATTCATACATTCTCATTTGTTACACTACAGTTATAATGAAATTAACTATTGCTGTCTGTCTCATTGGAGCAGCAAGGAAAAACAGCTTTCTACATATACACCCCAGACAAAAGTACTGGACCACCTACACATCAGACCTAAAGGAGCTACTCGACCACAGAAACCCATGCCATGAAGCTCCCGGCGCACAGTTTTTGTGCTGATGTTAATGCCAGAGGAGGTTTGGAACTCTGCAGTTACTGAGTCAGCAGAGCGTTGGCAACTTTAATCCACTATGTGCTTCAGCATTCAGCAACCCTGCTCTGTAACTTTACATGGCCTGCCACATGATGGCTGAGTTGCTGTTGTTCCTAAACACTCCCACTTTGCAATAATACCACTTACAGCAGATCGTGGAGTAGGGAATTGAAGAAGTTTACCAAAGGACTTCTTGCAACGGTAGCATCCTAATACAGTACCAATTCAAATTCAGTGAGCTCTTTACAACGACCCATTCCTTCACAAATGTTTGTAAAGGCAGACTGCATTGCTAGGTGCTTGATATTATACACCTGTGGCAATGGGACTGAAAACACCTGAATTCAAAGATTAAGAGAGTGTGTGACCCAGTATTTTTGTCCATATAGTGTGTGGTCAAAATATAAGGCAAACCCTTATCAGTTCACACACTGAATGATGTGTGTGGTGAGAGAACTTTGGTTTCTTGAAGTAAAAGGCACAACTTCTGTGAAGAAAATAAAACATTTGTCTTGCTCGTAATTAGTTGACTTAACTGCAAAAGCATGTAAGTTACCGGAGGGGGCCCAACCCTATTTGGTATGTAGCCAACTGGATTTGTTGTGTGGCTAACAGAGGTGCATACTATTTATGGCTAAGTCTAAATTTAAGTGTAGTAAATCTTATCTGCACATTATCTCGATAGGAGGCATTTGAAATGACATGCATAAATATGATGTCCTTTGTGCAGAAACATTTTTATGTCTAATTGGATTTTTGAAGGCCACAATGGCTGTGTTGAAACAATATGTACAGGAATGCAACAATCTGGATCTGATCAAGTCTTGAACCAATTGTCTTCCCCGCGTGGCGAGCAGATAGTGGTTTGGACGATGTCTAACCACCTGGCAGTCATCTTGACAGCGGTTTGAGCAAAGGCTCTGTGTGGGATGTTGATGTATCCGATCATTTCAGCTGGGCTGGTGGACTCCAGAGTTTTGGGGGGGGGGGGACATTTTCTATCTGTGCTTTTTCCCCTCCTTTCAGTAGGTCATTTTTCATGTGCTCTCTGTTGAAAGCCCCTTTTGCTGGAAGGCATGTGATTTGTGTCTGTCCTCCTGCAGTACCACAGTGGAGCCTCAGCATCAAACACTGACCTTAAGGGGTCCAGATGGACTGCTAGCTTAAGCCACATGTCTTTGATGATGCAACATAGGCAATGTTCTGTAATACGCCTCTCATTTATTTTGTGTATATTGGGCAGACTGACAGATGATTGTTTTTAGTTGTTGCTTTATTAGTTCTTTTTTGTTTGTTTTTTTAGTGACATTATTACTCTCAGGCCCTTTATTGCAGAGAAGTGATACAAAGTTCAGGATTTCAGTTGGTTTGTGTATGTATCTGTATTCACCATGCTTTTGTTGGTTGCATCAGACATTGTCTTTACTCCTGCCATACATACAGAACAAATACTGTATTATTCAGATTACCTTTGAGCCTGTCTGAAAGAGGGGAAAAAACAAGTAACTAGTACACATACTTAGCCATACACAAATTGTTGTCATCACATCAAAGCTTCTGACCATTATTGCAGACAGGGTGAAAGCCACCCGAGTAGCCCGTCTGCTGTTTGGTCCAGACACACTTTCTGGCCATTCTCACCTTGCCCCTGTCAATTAGAGTGGCTTGACTGTTGTGGTCTGGCAATCTTGAGCAGGGCAAAGCCCAAACTCTTGCAAAACAACTGGGTACTCTGTCAGCACTGCTTATTTTTCTTGTAGGGATGTGACAAACAGGAATGTGCTGTGTAGGAAACAGGCAGCTAGTATTCATGTCAAAACAACGCCAACAATGGATCGGAAATATTTTGTGTGAAAAATGCCATTCAGTATCAGACAACAACCCTGGACTAGTATTAGAAGTGCGTGTGCTTGTGGCTGTGTATTTGTGGTACATAAATTCCATTGTGTCTTTCTCTCCACAGGGAGACCCAGGGCCTGAGGGACCACGAGGGCTGCCTGGTATGATGGGACCTCAGGTGGGCTTCATATTTGCTACTACCAATGCTTTACATTTTAGGGAAATACTGTACAGTACTTATTAATCTATAAAATGTAAAACATAAAGCTTGTGACACAGTGTCATTCTTGCTAAGTGACTGGATGTTAAACTTTTCCTCCCTTCTTTCTTCTCTCTGTGGCAGGGCCCAGCAGGACGAGCCGGCCTGCCTGGATTGAAAGGTGATAAGGTGATCTAAATATTTATATTATTGCAGTGCATCTGTGTGTAATGTGTCACTAGCCCTGCTGACATATTTGGACATATTATATGAGATCCTGTTGACATTTTGCTAACACATCCACCAATGCAAACTCATTATAAGTATTATGTAGGCATGTGTAAGCAGTTTTTTATGTTAAATATTGCTATATTTGTTCTTTACAGCGTGTCCATGTGCTTTCATGATATTGAAATCAAGCTGCTGTCAAATTGAATTTTGACAGTAGCTGGCTTTGACAGTGCTGGTGCATTGTACAGTCTATGTACACTTTGCGTCTCTCTTTTTTCTGTGGTTTATGCGGATCATTGTGGCAGTGTAGTGTTGTGTTATATCTCTGTATGATACTCTGAAATCTAGGGTGAAGTGGGACAAAGGGGCGAGCCAGGAGAGATGGGGTACCAAGGTGATAAGGTGAGTCTCCTTTCAAACTTAACAAACCATCTGAACATTCAGTGTGTCCATCTGTTATTGCCAGCGGATACTATCTGGGATCTTTATTTTCTCCCTGGTGTGACAAATAATTGGAGGATAGCATAACCTGAAGAAAAAAAAATTCTGTTTGCTAAATTTGAATTTGAATAATAAAATGTTCCACAAGTCCAGGAATACACTGTGTTCCACTGTGATGTTGACTATTTTTACGGTAGATGAAACATAGATGAAAACAAAATCACCCAAAGACTGTGTAAGACCAGCGTAAGAATATTGTGTCTTTGTCTTTCAGGGTGCTGCTGGAGCACCTGGTCTTCCTGGGCTCAGAGGGAAACCAGGACCACCGGTATGTCTGTGTGAGTGTGTCTGTGTGGTCAAAGGCACATGGGTAGAAGGTGTATTTGCATGCTTTGCCTTTTTTTTCTCCACTTTTTTGGGCTCATAAAATGAAGTTTATTTAGTCATATTCACAAACATTACCTCCAGTGAGAGAAGATAAATGTGGCATAAATGTCTTTAAACAGCTCTGTGTTTGCTTATCAGCACAACCAACCATTAGGACCAATTAATCTCTTTTAAGATAAAAAATTCTAAATTCCCTGCAGGATGATATCTAAACAGGTCACGTAATGAGAATGACGCAAAGAAAGAAAAAAGAAAAAGCTACCATGTGGTTTATAATCCACATGCTTAAAGGGTTTTGGCATATGTATACTGTTACAGTGGTGGATGATCATATTAAACATGGCCAGACTCAAATCAAGAGGTTAGCATATGTAAAAGTAATCCCTGTGAGCCAAAAGCTCAACACTTGGTTTCAGGCAGTTAAGTTATTGTTTTCAGCAAACTATTGGAGATTGGAGACTAACAACTTTTACTGAAGCGTTTGGAGCCATTATTACAAACCAACCCCAGCCTTCATCCAGCGTCTGGGCCCTCAGAACCAGCTGGCTGTGATATTAGCGTACTAATGTAATGGCAGGAAATTTGTGGAGGATCAAAGTTAAAAAAAACCAAACAAAAATGCAATATAAATTGGATAAAGTGGAAATCTGTGATCTGGGAGTTGGACGAGTGACAGAAAACACTTGAAAAATCTTTCATCAGCCACAGATTAGTAAATATCAAGTAACATAAAGAGACTTGGGTGAGGTTTGTTGACTAGCTAGAGGATTTTATGAGCACAAGACAAGAGAAGCAAAATTGTTGAAAAAGTCTTTTTGTCTGATATATCTTTTCTCTCTATTTGTCAGGGTAAAATTGGAGAAATGGGGTCACCTGGACCCCCCGGGCCTCCAGGACCAGAGGTAGGGCATACATATGACAAGTTTGTTACCAGCAAACTGCACACAGAAACAAACTGTGTTGCAGAACGCAAGCCGTATGAAAAGAGCACACGTCATTACTTGAACACACACATCTATGTGCTTGTGTGAACACACATAGACTTGTAGCTCTTTCTACAGACAGACAGAGAGCAGAGAAGAGAGTCAGAGGCAGTTACTATTAATAAGATTACCTTTACTGAAGGTCCGTTTTCAGCAGTCGAGTATACCATGTTCGAAGAGGGGAGGAAAATGTTTCAGTTTTGTTATCTTACCAAGGGTAGTGCAAGACAGCATTTCTTTCTTGCTATACTTTGGCTCAGTGTAGTATGCTGACGACAGTAAGGATGGGTTGTGAGCCAGCTTGAACACAAATAAAGCTACTTTCCGATTAGAGTGTGTAATGTGACGGGCACTTTGCCAACAGACTGCTTCTTTTATGGCTGTTCCCACTCAAACTTATGAGCACACAAAGACAAAGACACTGTAGGTGGATAAAGTAGCAGGCAGCAGCTGAAAACTGATTTCCTTATACAGGTATACTGCAAATATATAGGCTTTTAGCTGCAAACTGGGGTGACTTTATAACTGAAGATGAACACATATGGCTTTAAAATAAGCATTTTCATTCACAGTGCTTACAGTTCAGATGTTGGATCACCTTAGATCCTAAGATATTGTGATGGGCGTAATTCAGTTTGTTTTCACACCAAATAATCTATCAATCTAAAAGATCAACAGATTAATAGAAAATGAACATGATTTGCATTCCTAAAACAGACACAGATGTCTTGACAGGTTTTTGTGCAATTGCTGCACATTCATAGTCCCTGTAATTGCTAAAAATTGTAATTTGATGTAATTTGCTATTTTAAAATTTTGATATTTTAACTCTTAGAGAATGCATTGCTCTTGATCTTTGAGAAATAATTAAGTATTTTCTCTAGTAATACCACCAGGTCATACTGGGAACTTTGTAGAAAAGAAATAAACAACTTTTATTTATTACTGCTTTTGGTGAGGCTGTTCAAGGTTTGTTGTGACTTTGTGACACTTCCTCCTTTGCTGAAAATGAAAGTGTGGACAGGATGATGTCTTGCAGTCACTTTGGTTGATCTTTTAATCATATAACTTATAACCTTTCCTTCATTTGCAAACAGTAGTTCCAGTAAGACACTGGATAATCTAACAGTCTAACACTAATAATGACTTAACTTCTTACAGTTAAGTCTTATTGATGACTGAATTTTATAGTATTCTGCAGTTTATCAACAGCATGGATGCACCGACCAAACTTTTTCCATTTCCAATCCAATACAGATATCTTGGCTTAAAGTATCTGCTGATACCGAGTACTGATCTGATACCGGTGATATTTATAATATGATTATAAATTAATTAGTTGCAGTCCTCACTTAGAAGAAGAGACTGGGAATTATTCTTTTATGTTTACGACAGCATCTGACTCGACTTACAACAAGCTTTGTTTTGTTGCATTAAAAGCTTCCAGACAAATGTTACATGTACCATAAGTGAGAGCAGTGAGAGCAAAGGAACGACAGAGAGAAAGAGTCATTCCTGTCAGAGCTTTTCAGTCATGTCAACTTCCCTTGACCGCAGTTTGTGGTTAAATTAAAAACTATTGAATACAAACAAAGAAAATCTGCTGGTGTTGCTGGAGTGAAACACCTCCAAACTGCTGTTGCTTTGCTGTTGTTCCTCCATTCTAAATTAGCTCTCTTGGTAGCAACCCTGGCACTGCTACTTATGCTGGGTGTTGTAAACAACGCACAGTTGAATTGAATGGATCAGCCATAGGTCGGCTTATTGACACCACTGTCCGATCCGGCTTTTGGAATCGGACTGATATCTGATACAAATATCAGATCTGTACTCTCATCCCTAATCCCTAATCCCTTATCAGTAGATTATACTTGAACACACTGCCATGGAATTAAATTATTCACACTAAAGTGATTAGTACCAGAATTTGTGTGTAAACACAGGAAAGACACCAACCGTGTCATCTTGCTAACCCCAAGCTTTTCTAACTTTAATCTGTTACATTTACACAATGTTAATATTTCCCCTAGTTTTTTCTGCTTTGTCATATTCCTCCAGTTCTCTGTCTTTAGGTGTTATGTGGAATACCTCACGTTCTGTCAAAGTGCTGACTGTTAATGCTGCAAAGTATGTGAAACACATAGACAATGTCAAAGACAAGCTAAAAGGTCACATAGGCCACAGCTAGCAGGCATAGTTTCTGAAATGAGTGATTGTGTCATGGCAGGCGTGCCTGAAGGTAATCAGTAGCAATCCATTATTTTTTGCACAATTTTTCCAACGCTCACCTTAGTGGTCCCATCACTGTGTCTGTTTTACACTGGTTAATGCAGATTAATCAAAACATGTGGGATAATAATAATATTATATAATAATATTCTCTCTCTCCTGACTTTGCAAGGGGTTTCCTGGGGACATTGGAGTGCCAGGGCCGAATGGTCCACCTGGGCCAAAGGTACAACAGCATCTGTTTTTCACTCTCTCTACCCATCCACTCATTCATTCATTTTATCCAATCATGCATTCTACTGTGTTTCAGGGTTTGCAGGGTGCGAGAGGGCCTCAAGGCCCACCGGGGCCAAAAGGAATACAGGTGAGACAATCTGACACCTAATTTGTCTTCTCAGTTACGCTTGCTTCTTGATTAATTCTTGCAGAGAAGTGGAAACTATAGCTCACTGAGGAATTTCCATTTGATCATGCAAGATTAATTAGCACACTGCCTCTCATTTAAACATCTATTAATATTTCACAATTCTAGCTCAGATCACAGATCCGCCGCCGCCGCCATGTCTCTCGGGGCATGTTCCACCAGGTGAAGTCATGATTCACCAGTGGGTGCTTATAAAAGCAAGGCTGAACTTTTTTCCAACCCTGGAAAAAGGAACAGAAGCCACTGGAAAGTGTACAACCACACACAGTTTTCTTTTGTGCTAAATGTTACAGTATTCACCTGGCATCCATCCACAACGGTGTAGGCCAGTGTACTTTCCTCTCACACACAGCAGAGTACACAGACAAGGCTTGATGAAGTTGAAAAGTAACAAGATCCATTCATTTAATTTATTTCCAGCTTGCAATTCTTGTCAGAATCCAACATATACACTCACCGGCCACTTTATCAGGTAGACCTGTTCAGTTGCTTATTAACACAAATATCTAGTCAGCCAGTCACATGGCAGCAACTTTTAGGCATGTAGACATGGTCAGGACGATCTGCTGAAGTTCAAACCGAGCATCAGAATGGGGGAGAGAGGTTATTTAAGTGACTTTTAGTCTTGATTTCTGCTTCAGCATTCAGATGGTAGGGTCAAAATTTGGCGTGAACAACATGACCATCCTGCCTTCTATCAGTGCTTCAGGCTGGTGGTGCTGTAATGGTGTGGGGTATATTTTCTTGGCACACTTTGGTTCACTTGGTACCAACTGAGCATTGTTTAAACACGACAGCCTACCTGAGTATTGTTGCTGACCATGTCCATCCCTTTATAACCACAGTATACCCATCTTCTGATGGCTGCTTCCAGCAGGATAACACACCATGTCACAAAGCTCAAATCATCTCAA
>VUQI01054947.1:0-17546 GCA_015106735.1 Paratilapia polleni | reverse complement strand
GATTCGGGAGACAGACACCCTCTCTACTTTTAAGATTAGGCTTAAAACTCTATCCTTTTTGATAGAGTTTATATTTAGGGCTGGATCAGGTGACCCTGAACCATCCCTTAGTTAAGCTGCAATAGGCTTAGGCTGCTGGGGGCTTCCCATGATGCACTGAGCACTTCCTCTTCCTCACTTCCTTTCACTCTCCATGTGTTTATACACCATTTGCATTTAATCATTAGTTATTATTAACCCTGTCTCTCTCCCATAGGTGTGCCTTTTTGTCCTGTCTCCCTCTGCTCTCTTCTTTTTCCCTTCATCCCCAATCGGTCGCGGCAGATGGCTGCCCCTCCCTGAGCCTGGTTCTGCTGGAGGTTTCTTCCTCTTAAAAGGGAGTTTTTCTTTCCCACTGTTGCGAAGTGCTTGCTCATAGGGGGTCGTCTGATTGTTGGGGCTTTCTCTCTAATATTGTAGGGTCTTTACCCTAAAATATAAAGCGCCTTGAGGAGACTGTTGTGTGATTTGGCGCTATATAAATAAAATTGAATTGAATTGAACTGAATTGAACAATTCCTGATTCTGCCCCGGCCTCCCCTCCTCATTGGACAAGCAAACACCTCACCTATGAGGCATTCAGGAGAAATCCTAGTCAGATGCCAGAACCGTATTAGCATACAGTACATGCAGCAGACAAAAGGTGCCTCTGTATGTCACCTGTTACTGCATTAGACTTATTCTGTCTTCCACTGACAGAAGTCTCATTAACATACTACTAAATTTTATTGCCAGTCTGGTGGGAGCCAAAGATCCTGACTTCTTGTTACTAATTACCATTACAGCAAAACAACTTTTTTTCTTTCTCTTTCCTTTTTTCTTTTTTAACTTCTCATAAGCTCATTCTGTGCATGAAATATTTCTGCTTCTTCATGTTCACATGACATAAATCAGTATGTATGGACCTGCTTAGGGTGGAACATTGCAGCTGGGGGAAACAGGGTGGGGTGGTGGTGGTTTGGATTTCTTTTGCCCTGTTTGTTGTTTTTCACTTATTTCCCCTGTGGGTCAAACAGAGAAAGCACACCCCTGTGCTAACATGGTTAATGCATCCCGTTGAAAAATAATACTCACTACATGTCAAACCATATATAAAGTGTCAGTCACTCACCCAGTCTGTCCCTCCCATCCATAGGTCCCAGGCTTAGACAGGGATGAACCAATTCAGGCTCACTCATTAATTACTTTGTGTGAACCTGACAGTGACTTTGAAATTTACGCTCAGCTGGAACTAATCGTAAGATACCTCTGTCCACAGCTTCTTTGTAGAAGTAGTAGAGGTTTCTAAAACTGTAGGCCACGTAACAAAAGGTATGAAATTCAAGTCTTTTTTTAAAATATATACAGTATTTATATCAAGTCCAATATCACAAATTCTTTGAAGCTCTCTTTACAATCAGTGCAGAATACAACACCAAGGCCATTTTCACACAGAACTGGTCCATTTGCCATACTGTCCATTTCTCTAAGCTGATGAGAAACATGACTATCTGACAATACAGTATATTCTTGCTCTGCTTCTCTAGCCTTCTGTCAGTCTGCACTCCAGAAGGTCCTACAAAAAATATCCCTCACATTAGAAGAATGTAAAAAATAGAAATATCTTCTTCTTCTTCTTCTTCTTCTTCTTCTTTCGCATGCTCCCTTTAGAGGTCACCACAGCAGATCACCTGCCTTCCTTTCACCCTATTCCTGCCTCTTCTGTCACCCCAGCCCTCTGCATGTCCTACTTCACTACATCCATGAACCTTCTCTGTGGTCTTCCTCTTTTCCTCCTGCCTGGCAGCTCCATCTTCATCATCCTTTGTCCAATATATCCACTATCCCTCCTCTGCACATTTCCAAACCATGTCAGCCTTGCCTCTCTAACTTTGTCTCCAAAACACTTGACCTGAGCTGTCCCTCTGACATACTCATTTGTAATCTTGTCCATTCTGGTCACTCCCAACAAGCCTTTTTATTAGTGCAACTATCCCCAAACCATACATCATAGCATGTCTCACTACCATCTTGTAAACCTTCCCTTTCAATCTTGCTGCTATCTTTCTGTCACAAATCATCCTTGACACTTGTCTCGTCCACCTGCCTGTGTTTCTTTGAATGGTTGACCCTAGGTATTTAAACTCATCAACCTTCAGTACCTCTGGTCCTTGCATCTTCACTCCCTCTCATTCACACACATGTATTCTGTCTTGCTTCTACTGACTTTCATTCCTCTTCTCTCCAGAGCATACCTCCACCTCTCCAGGCTCTCCTCCACCTGCTCTCTACTCTTACTACAGATGTTGTCTGCAAACATCACAGTCCATGGAGACTCCTGTCTGACCTCGTCTGTCAACCTGTCTATTGCCATCGCACACAAGAAGGGGCTCAGAGCCGATCCTTGATATAATCCTACTCCCACCTTGAACCCATCAGTCACTCCTCCTGCACACTGGGGGCAGCTGTAGTCTCACTGTCCTCGTACATGTTCTGCACTCTGCCACGCCTGACTTCCTCATGCAGTACCACTGTTCCTCTCTTGGCACCCTAACATATGCTTCCCATTTCTTCATGGTATGGCTCATCAACTTTATCCCTCTGTAGTTACTACAGCTCTGCACATCAACCTTGTTCTTGAAAACCGGTACCAGTACACTTCTTCTCCTCAAGCATCCTTTCACTCTCCAGGATTGTGTTGAAAAATCTGGTAAAAAAGTTCACTGCCCTCTCTCCTAGACATCTCCATACCTCCACAGGTATGTCATCTGGACCAGCTGCCTTTCCACTCTTCATCCTTTTCATAGCTGCCCTCACTTCCTTCTTACTAACCCTCTGCACATCTCTCCCTAGCCAATCGATACAAGTCCTTTTCTCCGTCCTTAGTGTCCAGCCTCACATACAGCTCACTATAAGCCTTTTCCTTTGCCTTTGCCAGCTCTCTCTCTGCCATACGCCTAGCATCCCAGTACTCCTGTCTACTTTTTAAATCTCCCTCACTATCCTGCTTTTTCTTTGCTAATCTTTTCCTATGAACACTTTCCTTCTTGGCAGTTTCCCTCACCACTTCCGCTGTACTTTCCCATTCATCTGGTAACTCTTCACTACCCCCCAGACCCTGTTTTAACTCCTCCCTGAACTCTGCTTGCAGTATGTGTTCTTTAAGTTCTTTAATCGAAAGTTTTAATGCTAAAATATAATTATTGTTGCTATCCATGAATTTTCAAATTTACAGTTTTACAAAAAAAGCAGAAAAAATAGTAAAGCACAATATAGTTTTTTGATTAAGATGCCAAATTACAGTTATTTACTTGCATTCCTGAACAGAAAAAATACTGTTAGTGGTTGAATGTTATGCTTCTCAGAGAAGTCCAGTGTGCCGGCTCAAATGTGGGTATAAAAACATGAATTCAGTTTGAAATTCCTCACTCCTGTTCAAAATGGTAAAACTTTGAGAACTCACTGAAAAGGAAGCATTACATGATGCTGGATGGTCTTTCTCGTTTTTATGGCAGGTGGTCTAATAAATTTGTTAAGCGCTGTAAATTTCCATTTACTGGGATTCACCTTTCAGAACACTGTACTTTTACACTTAAGCCATGAAGAGACTCAAAAGTATCCATCTCATTCTTCTCTTCCCCTAAATCTTAGTTTACTTAGGATTCAATTATCTTCTGTAATCTGTTGAATACACACTGCAAACTGCAAGAGCCAGAACTTGAAACAATGATCTATGACATTTTCTTTTAGGTGTTTGAATCCTTATAATCTTCCATAACATACGTGGGTATAATAACCCTCACCTGGATGCTTACACGATTAGTGGCCAAAAGTCTTTAAACCTTTCCAATTGTGGCTAATGTTGAAGCATTTATTACACCCGATTACTGAAAGGGCACAAGACTTCTTGGAACATCATGCATCAACTAATAGCAGCCACACCAGAATGTTCTCTGCTTTAACCCCAATTCCTCCTTTCCCTCTTTATCTCAGTACAACAACCCAGGGCTGGCCAGCTAACAATGAAACAATATGTGCTGTGTTCACTATAAGCTGTCTCTAAGAGGAACATTAATTCTAATCTGAAATCTGGAAAGGACAATGCTCCAGACACAGCAGCCAGATGTCTGTTTAAGCACACAGTTCCCTAAGTCTGTCCGAGATTAATCTGGTGGAAACAAACCCTCTCCCAGCAGGGAGTGGAGCCCCAGGTGCACACACACACACACACACACAGAGTTCCAGAGTGGCTCGATATCACTCCCACCCGGCCCTCTGGGCACACAGCACACCGACCACACTAGAGAGTGAGTGACAGGGTAGAAGGAACAACTGAGGTTTTGGAAAGTAGTGGCAGGCACTCTGGAGGGGGTAATGACAAAGAAATGGGAGATGGAGTGGGGTATTTCAGTTAGATGCTATTACATTAAGCCTGTTCAAACAAGCTTTTGCATTGACCCCATTGTTTGACCAGGATTTAAAGACCCAATTTTTAATGACCATTCCTGCCTAATGTTCTACTGGTCATTTATGAGCTGCCAAAGGGGCTGTGATAAGTCGAAGCAAGGACTGCACAAGAAAACTGAAGGTGCTTTCTGAGATGTCAGAGCCCTCTAAGTTGAAAGTCCCAAAACCTCTTGTCATCAGCTTATGGTTTGTCTCTCCTTGGACAACTGTCAATAGGGGCTCACCACTGCTGACAGAGAGAAACATCTGAGTGTATCCCACCCACCAAGAGCTCATTGAAGAGACACTGAAAAGATGACTTTACCAGCAATCTAAACAATTTTGATGCCTGGTTAAAAAAAAAAAGTGAAAATTGTTTCCAGGTCTAAAAAATGTTTAGAAAAACACATCCCTTTACATTAAAGTGTAGTGTAAAAGTGACACAAAGGGGCATCTGTTCTTCTTTAAAACTTTGATCTGTTCAAACCCAGATACACTATAGCACTTAACAAATTTATTAGACCACCTTTCATAAAAACGAGAAAGACCATCCAGCATCACAAAGTGCTTTAATGCAAACCTTTTCCTTTTCAGTGAGTTCTTGATGTTTTACCATTTTGAACAGGGGTGAGGAGTTTCAAACTGAATTCATGTTTTTATATCCCCATTTGAGCCGGCACACTGAACTTCTCTGAGAAGCATAACATTCAACCACTAACAGTAATTTCTCTGTTCAGGAATGCAAGTAAATAACTGTAATTTGGCATCTTAATTAAAAAAACCAAAAGAAAACCAATGTGCTTTACTATTTTTTCTGCTTTTTTGTAAAACAGTAAATTTGAAAATTCATGGATAGCAACAATAATTATATTTTAGCAATGAAAATATAATTTTGATTAAAGAGCTTGTGCATACTGGTGGATTAACCATTACAGAAAGATAAAAAATGATTTTGGTAATTTCCAATACTGTTAATTTAGGGCAGCTGTGGCATAAACCTTACACTGGGCGGTGGTCTAATAAATTTGTTACGAACTGTATATGGACAAACATACTGGGCCACACCTCTTAATCCTTGAATTTGGGTGTTTTCAGTCCCATTGCCACAGGTGTATAAAATGAAGCACCTAGCCATGCAGTCTGCCTTTACAAACATTTTTGAGAGAGTGGGTCACTCTAAGGAGCTCACTGAATTCAAGCATGGTACTGTAATGGGATGCCACTATTGCAACAAGACAGTTCATGAAATTTCTTCCCTTCTAGATATTCAACCATCAACTGTAAGCGGTATTATTGCAAAGTGGACACATTTAGGAACCGCAGCAACTTCAGACCACGTGAAGTTACAGAGCAGGCTCGCTGAGTATAAAGGCGCATAGTATGTAAAAAAAATTGCCATCAATCTGCTGACTCAGCAACTGCAGAGTTCCAAACCTCCTCTGGCATCAACATCAGCACAAAAACTGTGTGCTGGGAGCTTCATGGCATGGGTTTCCATGGCGGAGCAGCTCCTGTAGGTGTAATGTGTGGGTGGCACAGTACTTTTGTCCATATAGTCTACTTATAGTTGTTAGGTGACATTACTTAACCACTGCACCACCATGAAACCCAAGGATCTAGGAACAAAAAGTTTTGACTGTTAATTAATTGTGTTATTTGTTTAAGAGACATGTCCTTTTGTAAGTTTGAAACAATGACCATTTGTGATCTAGACATCTACTGCACTTTCATGTTTGAACCAAATTTAACCTGATTTTAGCCTTGACTGTTATGTAGCATTTACATGCCTGGTAGACCTCTAACCAACAGTGGTACACATGAATTTATAGTTGAAATTAGGTTGAGTTGAGTTGAAGTGTTTGCAATATCCTGAAAAAGATGACTTTCACCTTTCACTTTTCAAACAAATTTAGACATAAAGCATCATCTTTTTAAAGGACAGGACAGGCTGATCAGATTTAGTCTAGAAAAAACTTTTCCATGGATATCTTAAGGTCGATGTTTTAAGGTGATCACTGTTGCAGAGAAAATGACTCAAGAATGTATGTGTTTGCTGTACAGAAGCCAGGAAATATTTACTGGCAACTTTAAAATAACTCATAAACATTACCAAGATGCATTTTGAAAAGAGAAGCCCAAATCATAGCTCTATGTGCCACTTTGGATGGAAATTAATACCAGACACAGGCATCACCCACTCAGTCTCCATACAAGGCACACACAGTATTAACGCCAGGTGTAAAAGGGCGCCTTTTGTTTATACCTAACTGCTTCACTGCAAGAGTAGTATATGATGAAGGCTAGCCAGCAGCCTGTTTACTGTTGTAATTGCTTCCTCACTTCCCACAAACCCCTGCTGATCTCCCAGGGATACGCATGGCATATTAGGAATGATGAAGCCGTGGCAGATGGGCACGCACTCTTTCCGTGCCCACTTGCCTTATTTATGTCACAGGCTGGTGAGGCAAAGCATCATTATCAGCTAACTGGCTTCTTCTCCTAGGGTGTACAGCCAGATCTATACTCTGAGAGAGAGTGAAGGAAAACATGGGCAAAATGAGAGATGGGAAGACAAGGAGCAAGGCAGCATGTTGTCTTGCCTGTGGTTCAGGTAATCATTTGGAGCTCAGCCCTGTGCCCCGCTGTTGACACACTGCTGAGCCTCAGGAGGCTGTTGTCTTTAGGCTGTCATGCTCCACAAAGCTTCTATCCATCTAAAGTGGCACTGAATTAAATGCCTGTGATTTATTTGAAGGGCTCCATCTTACAGCTTCACACTGGGATGTTAAAGGTAGTCATTAATCTTCAGGAATCAATTATCTGAAATGTCTAATTAATAAATGCCTGAATTAATCAAAGGATGAATGCATCATCAGGGTCACATATGACCACTATAATGGGCTTGGTTCATCATCAACTCCAACTGTGAGAGTCTGTGGAAATGGCCACCATTATCATTGATGACAGCACTGCTCGCACTAATGGCCACTTCGCTTATCAGGACTGCAGGTGTGTAATTGTTCAGGAGGGATTCCAGTAACAAACAGTGAAAGCCAAAAGCCATTCTGGAACAAAAACCCAGCTGAGGGACAAATAAGATGATACAATATACTGGTGTATTTGCCTCATGCTGTCTAGAACTAGCTCTGCATCATCCAGCAAATAATGTTCAAGCATAAAAACACAGCAACCGACGAAAGTCTGCAGAATACACAATAGACGGTGTAAAAATATGACAGAGGAATGCTGTAGCCAGGCAACAACACAGAGAAACACACAAAATGTTGTTAAGGCTTCTCGGCAGGGGACTGGAAAACAAGCCCAAATAAATGTCGATATTTGTCAGTGTCTGTTTCAGACCATCTTACATCAAGACCAGGTCAGTTTCATCCTTAAGTCTCAACACTCCATTCTTTCTTATTACTGGATTTAAATCCAATGTTGCACCTAGGTTTCTCAACAACAGATACCCTGGCTTAATCTTAAACTAAAGCACTGCAGGGAGAAATTAAAAGCTAAAGACAGATGAAATACTGGCTGTTTGTACGGACCTAACAGTTATAGTTTAGAATCATCCATAAACCTCATAACATTCATAAGGTTACCGGTTTCGAGTTAGGGGTAGGAGTAGGATTGTGGTTAGGTTCATAACTCTGGATACTAGAAATTGGAGTTTTGTGGCATGGCCGTTTGACTGACAGGTGTGCAGGCACAAACAGCTGATTGGGGTTACCTCCAATAACTAGACTTACTGACCTGGAACCACTGAACTGGACCTCTCCACTGTGTTTGTGTTGTTGGTGCCTATATATAATATATATAATAATGTGGCCTGCTGTGTGGTACAGATTGTCCAATAGGTCTGTGCCTCATTTATGTTGAGTGACATACCAGTATGTTATTAACCTGTTACTAATAAAGCACTAATTAGCAGATATATGAATCAGTGCATTGTACCTGCACAATTTAAAAATGCAGCTTGCTAACCAAGGTCGCTAGTGTTAGCACTCCACCCATCCATCCATCCATTTTCTTCTGCTTATCCCCTTCAGGGTCGACCTGAAGACACCTACGGCCAATTTAGAATTACCAATTAACCTAATCCCACTAACTGCATGTCTTTGGACTGTGGGAGGAAGACGGAGTACCCGGTGAGAACCCACGCAGACATGGGAAGAACATGCAAACTCCACACAGAACTCCACCCTCTTGTCCAAATATAGTCACTTCTGGCTCTAGTAAACTAACATGGTAACAGCTGAAATTCTAGTGTTCGGTCCAAAACCAGTGAGTGGGTGATGTCATGGTGGCTATGTCCGTGTTTTATAAAGTCAGTGCAAATTGCACAAATATAGTACACTGCTTCAGCCATGTCAAAGAATGTTCAGCTGTTTGCATAAGTTCTGGACTATGAACTATGTAATGTGAAATGCATTGCACAAACATATCTGCCAAAAGATTAGGAAGATGAATAAAAGTTCAATCTACCTTTTTTAGATATGTGATCACAGATATGGGATAACTGATTTCAACTGAATACAAGCTTCTGGAAGTGAATCACCTTCACATCCCCCCTCTTTCTTTATTGTGTAAGTTATCCACAGTGTTTAAGTTACTTAGAATAAAGAGAGTGTGTGCACTTTATTTGTCTGTAAATTATACCCTGATGAGTGACATGCTTTCTGGCTTCCAAACCAAAACATTGCTTGTGGCTGGAGATTACATTGGGAAATTTTGCCAGGACTACAGTGAAATGCAAGACAGCTTGGAGTAAACTAAAACCCCAAAGTGACTTGAGGGATGGAAGGAATTTTGGCATTTCTCTCACTTTTATACACTGTTCTCCTTGCTCCTGTTGTACATGATTTTACAGTGTTTGATTTACATTCTGCCTTCTGCCTGTGAAAATTTATCCTCACTGTTGTATTTCTATCCAGCACAAAGTTCACAAAAGACAGTTAAGGATGTTAGCCTGAGAAAAATTTCATCTGGAAAGAAAATGCTTTAGTTTTTCACTGGCGTTTAACACGGTGCCTTATTTTGATTATGCATCAGGGTGTTTTAATGATTTGGAAAATGAAAGGACATTTTGAAAAAAAAAATAGGAGACAGTGTGACATAAAAATTTATGGCAACACTCAATGAGACAATTACAGTAAATCTGACACCTATGGGTCCTGACCAAGCATCAGTATGTGGGAGTGAGAATGAGTTGTTAGCACATAATTCCACCCTAACCACATAATCATGATTGTATTTTTTGAGTGTTGATCTATATTTCGACTTTGCACAAAGCAAGGGTAGCCCCAGTCTTTAATGCTAAAGTTAAGCCAACTGCAAACTGATTGAACCCATTTCAGCAGGCAACTCCTACTCAAACCACTAACTGTCATTTTAAAAGTTTTGCTTGAGCATGGATTAAACAAAGACAACATGTTCATTAATAACGGTAAATGTAACTTTTTCATGTTAGACAGAGCTGAGCTAGCTAGCTGGAGGAGGGACCTCATTGAAGGCTGGGCAGGATGAGCAGACCTCTTAGGTGGCCGAGGAGGAGGCCAGCAGGTGTGATGTTGCCACTCCAGTGGCCGAGGAGGTGGCTGGGGACGGCAAGGCAGGGCAGGGCAGAAGACCAGCAGTCGAGGCAAAGTCCATCTGATGGATGATGGAGCCCACTGACGATGAAGAAGGACCCCTCTGGAGGCTTGACAGGTGGCTGGCAGTGGTGAAGCATGGCAGGAGGCCGGCTGTGGAGACAGAGACCCTCAGTGGGCTTGGTTGGAGTCCGGTGATGAAGGACATGGAGACCTTCCGGGGGTTTGGTAGGAGGCCAGTGGTGGCGGAGGAGATGGGTTGGGGCCAGCAACAACGGAGAAGGGCAGGGACCCATCCATCTGATGGAGCCCCATTTGGTGGCCAAGTGGAAGGTTGGGGATGGTGAGAAGGACGGCAGCAAAGGAGGAGCCCCTCTGGAGGCCGGTCAGGAGCCTGGTGACAAAGAAACAGGGCTGGTGGTGGAGACGCAGTCCCTACGGAGGCCCGGCAGGTGGCCAGTGACGAACCAGGGCCAGCTTGGGGAGCACAGGACCCACAGGCTCAGGCTTGGGCTCAGGCAACATGGGACCCTTTGGCAGCTGGGGCTGCACGGGACCATCAGGGTCTGGCTGGAGCCGCTTGGGACTCACTGGATTGTCTGCCTGCTGAGGCTGCAGCAGCTCAGGCTCAACTTGCTCAGGATGCTAAGGGTTAGCCAGCTCAGAATGCACAAGTTGCTCAGGAGAATCAGGCAGCTCTGGACGCATGGACCCTGGAGTAACAGGAGGCTGGGGCTGTGCAGGGCCCACTGGAAACTCTGGCTGCTCGTGCTGGCTTAGGATTCTCAAGGCACTCAGGATTAGCCAGGTATCCCGTGTGACAAACCAAATAGAAATGTTGGCCAATCAAAAGCTATAAACAATAACACAGTGCACAGACATCAAAAAAGGAGCACATCTTTGACATTGTGAAAGAAAATCTCTCATTGTGAAAAGAAGTTTCTACACCAACGCTTGCTATGTTTTGTTTACCAAACCTAAATTTGAACTTCAACCTAAGCTTCATATGGGACTAGTCCCATATAGTCCCATATTGTTGGTCCTATTACTACAAGAATCCATCGATATTTAGGTTTACAACATGTATAGCATGAATGCAGTTGTCCCAAAAGAAAAAAATGACCTTCCACATGTGTGAGCTTCTTGATTATATTGAATGTTCAGATTAACATTACATATCTGTTGCTGCTGGCATAAAAATATAAAGCATATATATATATATAAAGCATTAAATAAATGTATCCATCAAAAACTGAGAAATATGTTCCATGCTTAAAACTTTTATCAAATAGAAATCATTGAAAATATGATGAAAATATTAATGTGCAGTACATTTTATTAACTGCAGTTTTACTGAAATTTGATTTTAACTGTAAAACCGTATGCTTGAACCTATCTATTTATTCCAATAAAATATTTTGAGTTGAACTGCACCATATATCGTTTTAATGACATGTTGTTATTAATCAAGCCAGTCCCAGTGAGCTCTAATGAACCTCCAAATGCTTGCAGCTTTAATGGGCACTTAGGCACTGTGGCAATTACTGGAAATACAGCACGTCAGACAAGGAACTTGACAACTCGCTAATACTAATAAGTGTGGGTTTTGGGACAGACCTACAAATCTAGCAGGAAGTAAGGAATCACTGTTATTTTCCTCCAGATGTGTGTGAATTCTTAGGGCCTCTTTGGCTTTGCCTCTATTAAGAAAATAATTAATTGAAACAAATCTATTTATATTTCAGAAAGAAAGATCACTAATAACACAGACTGCTCCTGGCAGTAGAGGTATGAGTGGCTTAACCTCGGGAAGGGCCAAATTTAATTTGAGTTGAGAGGTTAAGTGGCTGAAATTGGAGCTCAGTGGATAATCTGTTTAAAACTTATTTTTGAAGAGGGAAATGCAAGGAAGCATTCCCCTCACTTTAATCTATGGCCTGCAACAATCTGGGAGCCCAGGCACTAGAGCACCACTAAAAGACATTTCAAAATAACCACTGATTGGAGAATGCTGGAAAACAATCTATGACATCATGCTTTCTATTAAGTTCGCATAAATCTGGACATTAGAATATAGCTGGAGATAAAGTCTCGTTTAAGAATATTGTTACTCATTTCATATCATCTCATATCATTTTTAATGGTGACTTTGTGTCCTTGGAACACAGAGGCAGCTGACAGTGAAAACAAGATAAAATAAACCACTTCACTTATTAAAAAATGACAAAGACTGAGAATAATTTCACAGACTACGACTCTCCAGCACAAATGTCAGCAAACCATAACAGCGAGCTGTCACCAGGGAATTCCAGCTCATCTAAAATTCCTCCTTAAATGCCTCTATTAGGCCTCGCAACATCAGAGCTGCAATCTAGACTTTACTGTGATTCTTTTATGGCAAAAGGTCATCCAGCAGAGGTCAACAATCTCACGGCAGTCTGGTTGCAAGCATCACTTTCAAAGGCAGCGGCAGAGATAGCATTTCAGACTGACAGCAGAGACACACCCCGAGCACTCGCCCACCAAGTTCATTAGCTTAATATCCGTGGACATCTGTTTAACGGGCGGGCTGTTACTACATCTTACCTAATCAGACTGTTCCTCTGGGAAATCATCCTGAGGAGTTAGAGACGCCATCAAACAGCACTATCCCTGCCATCCACGAGGCCTCTCTATCATCACAGTAATTAGGATCTCAGTGAAAAGGAGCTGAGTCCTGACAGCTTTCTTATTATTTCATTTTATGAGTGGGAGGAAGATACAGAGCTAATATAGAGCCCCTATTCATTTCATTTCACTTTAAGCTTTTAGTTGATACTCTTAGCTGCAAGACCCTCAGATAAGAAAAAAGGACCATGTTTATATTCTGACTGATTCAATGTAAAATTTAAATAGAAGAAGAAAATTATGCCATTTGTACCCATATAATACTGTAAATCCCTTCGGGATCTTGCACAGGTATGAGCTACACAAGAGGTATTACATAAGCACCTTGAGGTGACTGTTGTTGTGATTTGGCGCTATATAAATAAAATTGAATTGAATTGAATTAAAGGGATAGCCATACATGTCGGTAAAGTTTCCACATCAGCCACATGGACTGGAACAATGTGTTTGTATGGAAACTTGTTTGTTGCTAATTGGAAAGACTGACATGAAATCTGGCACACAAAGTGTGCACAAACCCTGACTATTCCCTGTTTATAGCTCTTTATTTATTCAATTCTCTCACTTTATTAGTCCATACCAGTTTTAGTCCATACCAGCTCAAAAGTCCATACTTTTAAAAGTGACTTGTTACATCACAAGTTTGACTCCCATTAAAAAACAGCTTGTGGATCCTGTTTAGCTCAGAGGTTGAGCAGACAACCATATGACACAAGGCTCAATGCAGCAGCCTGGGTTTGACTCTGACCCAATGTGCTTTGTCTGTCTTCCAACACTCTCTCTCCCTGCTATCCAAAAAATAAGTTAAAAAAGTAGTTTATGTTACAGTGCTACTTACTGTAGCATTAACATTATGAAAATCTCTTTGCATTTAGGTTGCAGATATTGATTGTATTCTCCAGAGAGTAAGCAGCCAGCTGAACCTTTACCTCTGAGTGCAGTAACTTTACATACTGTAGAGCAAGTCAATATGGTAACCAGCAAGAAGCTCATTAATGTTCGTCAAAGTGACAGTTTAGATAAAGCTGAAAACTAGCTTTATCTAAAGCTAGCCATTGCTGATTCAGAGCTTCACCATCCTCAATTGGCCTGACACAGCTGTAGGATTGGACACATTCCAGCATGCAGTGGGAAGGAGACAGAAAGAAATACTGAATGTGTTCGGATTTTTTCTTTTTTTCTATTTGTCACAACAAAAGAAACAGGAAACAAAATAACCGATTACTTAATGAACAAACGAAAAAAATAACTAGCTAACTAACTAACCAGTGGCTCCCTGTAGCTTTGAAGAAAGTGAACATCTGGAAATGAACAATGGTTATATTTTAACATTTGCATTTTTATTTAGGAATGCAGTAAATAATTTTTTACATTCTGCAATTGTAAAAGTGTGTAGCCTAGTCACTGAATTTAAAATAAAATGCTTCAATATAGACCTGCCATAGATTAGTGACCTGTCCAGGATATACCTTGCTTCTCGCGCTATAACAGCTGGGATAGGCTCAGCCCAGCTGCGACCCTGAATTGGACAAGCGGAAGAAAATGGATGGATGGATGGATTTAATATATCTGCCACCTGACACTTTATTCTCTTAACTTAGCTGAAACTCAAAAGTAGTGGCTAGCATGACTGTAATAAATTGCTAGTCCCATGTCCCCTCTATGGATTCCAAATCCAAAAAGAAAAAGAAAATTCATGGAGGAAGACAGAATTTAACAGTGCATGATTGTATTTGCAGCTCTAGATTTTAATAATTTACACCTTGTAATGCTAACAAGCTGATGCCTCTATAGTGTAGTGGTTTCTACAGTTACTTAGTAAGCAAAAGGTTGCTAGTTCAATTCTAGCTGGATCCATAAATACCAGGAAGGGCATCTGGTGTAGAACTCTGCCAAATCAAACATGCAGAGCGGCCTGCTGTGGTGACCCTTTATGACAAGGGAGCAATTTAAAGTGCTTTTTAGTAATGTTGATAAGCTAATTTAAACTTAATAGGCTGTGTCACCTTCATTATGAGGCTCAAATATGCTGGATATGTGGATATTATACAGATTTTGTTCTGTCAAAAACTGCTCAAAAATGGCTGTTTTGATAGTAAAGTTTGCTGGTGGCATAAATCACTAGGCTGTCAAGTAGTTTGCGGTCTTTTCACTCATTTGTTAGTTCAGTTTCACTGTCTTGTTTGGTTGGGTTTAGGCACCAAAACTACTTGGTTAGTTTTAAAAAGGTCATGGTTTGTGTTAGAACATGCTTGTCCATAATATTAATATATTAAAATATTAACCTTGTACATTTAAATACTTGGTACCTGGTACATTTAAATGTGATACAACGAGTTCCTGCCTAAGCATCCATATATTGTTCTGCGTGGTCTATCAGATAGCTCACTGGAAACTCCAGTTCTTATTTCCTTTTTTTATTGCTCTTGATTAATGAGGCAGATTTGCAAAGTACAAGGATTCACATAAATCTTTTACAAGTTCAACATTTTCAGCACTGACACAGACATTACAGTCCATATTCAATCTTTTTGATGGAGCATGTTGCCACTAAACATATTAGCATCTCTTTTGTGAGCATGTATCCATAGTATGATAGCACTAGCCACTAGCAACCACTGCACTTAATTAATAAATTCCACTGAATGCAAAAATACCTTAGGTAACACATTTCTTTCTTAGAATACTATGGTCATTGTTATTCCTGTTGTAAACTGGTAGAATGTACAGGTAGCTAACTCACAAAGTACAGCTCACTTCCACTCTGTTTTTTTCTTCCAGAAGATAAATCTTCTCTGGTAGCTATGCTGCTTAGCTGTCCATTTAGAAAAATGACATCCCCAGTGGTAAACCCTGACCATCAAACAGACTGGTCAACCAGTTTCTTCAGTTCAGGTATAGATTTAGAGGTCTCATCTGATATCAAACAGAACTGCCACCTTGTTATACTGTTTCCATCTTCATTCTTCAGTCTCCACTCTTAATTTTTCCATGTAGGGTGATACAATTATCCTTCCAGTCCCTAGAGAGCAACAAACGCAAATCATCCCCGGTGCCAACATATTTGTTTTGTTAAAAAGTATTGTGGAGTAAAAGTCTTCTCATCCAATTCTTTTTGGCCTCAGCACATGGGTGCTGCCTGACTGATTTTAAGTCTTCCTATAGCACTCACTGAACCAGCGTTTTCTCAACCAAGATAACTGAGTAGGGTGGATAGATTCTGAACACAGCCTAAAATACTGTGCTAAGTTTGGAATTTTCATGTAGTTTAACTATTTTTCTTTTTCTGAAAAAAAAAAAAAAAAAATCTTGGTCAGCCTTTGCAGACAAGAGTTGTTTTGCATCATTTGCAGTGTATTGTGCAGAGTCCTTTTCTGCATCATGTCAAGTTTTTCTAATGAAGCCAAATATATTTTATTTGCACATTTAAACAGAGCAACACACCCACATCAGGACAGCAATTACCAAAGCGGTCAAAGAGGGCAAAAGAACTCAAAGACAAGTCTTTGGTGAACTGTAAAAAAAAAAACACTTTATGACAATTCCAGGTGCTTTTAAATCTCCAGACAGACTGCAAGTGCTAAATCCATTAGCAGTCCAAGTAGGGCTGGACAAAAAACAGAAAAAGATACGCAGTGCTGCCTCTGTCCAGCATGTCCTCAGGTTTGTTTTGTCTGTTGGCAGTGAAACAGTCCAGTAAGTCAGCCATGTCAGTGTTTAAGCCATAAACATGTCAGGTGAAACACATGCTGAACTGCAGGCACTTTATACTCTTTATAGGACAACTATAAGTTCTTAAAACATGACAAAACTGAAGAAGATAAAACATGAATTGTCTCCACCTATGCTGTCTTCATGTTGTCTTCACCCACAGCTATGCTGAGGCTTTAACAAACCTAGGTCACGTTATAAATTCTACAGAGCTTATCAGGGCTGCCATCCAAGGCAAACTGTCCCAGCTCATGTGAACACATTGTACAGATCACATGGTCCGAAAGATGAAGAGCCACTAAATTTTGCTATCATAACCAGAATTACAGCTTGTGGGAGGGTTTCTGTAGCCACTTCCAGTTTGAATCAGGTCCATGATGGGCTCCAACATGATTCCTTATCGAACTTCCTACCTCTCCATATTGGAGACAATAAGAGCATATCAGCAGCTGAAGCTCATTAATATTAATTCTGCAACAGCTCTACTGACACTTGTGATGAAGTCCACTGCAAGTGTTTTAGCAAAAATCCTTTATCCACTGTGACAGCCCTGCCTAATGGAGTCTCTGGAGAGACAGGAATGAGAACTCCACCTAGGTATCCCTGAACTGCTCATAGTAAAGCTCAGCTGAGGTAATCGGTTGATCTGGAACACCTGGACTGGGAACCAGGATAAAAACCCTCCAGCACAGATTGCTCTTTCTCTTCCTCATCTTGGTGATCATACACTGGGCCGTGACAGAATGGGGGCTTGTCCTGCCTTTTTTCCCCAGTCTGTATCATGACTTTTAGGGAAGATTTTTTAATTTTTGGTAACCTTTGGGTATTTAGTAGATTCTTTGGAGCATTTTTCAGTGATATTGCACTAAATCAGTTGGGAGCATTGCATCCTTTTGGTTTATTCAGTTTATCTCTTTTGGTAAACTATGTGCTTGTGTGTAAATATTGAGGAAAGGACACATAGTTGTGGATGAATTTTTGTGGAGTAAGTAGAATGATTCGTTTGGCTTCGTTTTTGTAAGCTGTTTTTTTTTTTTTTTTTTTTTTTTTTTTTTTTTACCTTTTTTTCTTTTTTTTTTTTTTTTTAAAAAAAAAAATTTTAAAAATAAA
>VUQI01054946.1:0-12506 GCA_015106735.1 Paratilapia polleni | reverse complement strand
CACACACCTAGACACACACTCACACACACACACTCCAAGACACACAGTCAAAACACTATATACACACACACACACACACACACACACACACACACACACACACACACACACACACACACACACACACACACACACACACACACACACACACACACACAAAACCCCACACACACACACACACACCAAAACACACAGTCACGCACACACACAGACACACACACCTAAACACAGTCACACACACACACACACACACACACACCAAGACACACACACACACACACACACACCAAGACACACAGACACACACAGACACACACAGACACACACACAGACAAACACACACACACACAGTCACACACACACACACACACACACACACACACACACACACACACACACACACACACACACACACAAATCCAGCCTGTATTAGTGTACATGGTGTTTGTTTCCAAGAAATGCATGTAGGTATTTGTTTTCATTCACCAACTGTGTGCTATTTGAACAGTCTGCTCTGTCTCTAATGGGAGAAGCTGTATAAGTCAGTGAAATATGAGCTGATGGGAATGTTATAACAGCTGTGCTTTGATGGTTATATGGCTGAGATGGTGTCTAATGGTCTGATGATGCACACAAAAGTAGATGTTATATTAATTATAACTACATTTCATAAAATGTATTTCCATATATGCACTCTGTGTTTGTCTCCAGCAGGAGGACTGTCTGGAAAAGGTGATTAATGACACAGAATGTCTTTTCAAATCTCGAGAGAAGGAATACCAAGAGACCATTGACCAAATTGAGGTCAGACACTTGCTCTGTACTTTTATGTTAAACACTGTATGTTATGTATGTTAAATAATTTCCTTGTTCCTATATGTTGCCAGTTTTTCTCTAATTTTTACTGCATTTATTTTCATGTCACCTGCATTGTTTTCAAATGCATGTCTTGGAGGCACAGGAAGTATGTGCAATGATCTGTCACTTGCAAATGTCAAAATAATGACAGGGACTTGGCATTAAGTGAAACACAGTTATTCAGTTTTCTTTTAATGGTACGTCATCCTGCTTTGGTGAATTTAAACGTCACTGAACAGTATACTTTCTTTGAACCTTTCATACATTTGAGATTAATTTCTGTAAACCTGAGCAGCAGCAATTTGTCTGCACTTAGCCAGGAGCCTGTTCAAGGAAGCAGGCTTAACAAACTCTGAGTCTAACTCTAAACTTTGACAGCAAATTTGCCAGACATGTATTAAGCCTAGTTCCAGACTAGAAAAGAAAAATTCAATGAAGAGCTCCAATGAAGAAAGTTTATGGTCTAGGACTAAACTTAATCCTTGTCTGGGAAACCAGCCATTAGTTTAAGATGAGAAAGGAAACTCTGATTTTTAATTTCCAGAACAGCTGGTCAGAGTATGTTTACACTGAGTTAAGCAGTGCATGGGTAATGGAAAAAGTCATCATCAATTAAGCTCCGATACCATGATTCACCATGGCTAAGGGTAAATAAAGAGTAGAGTCTCCATTTTAATCCAGTGGAGCTGGAAATATGAATGCATGTCTATGTGAATATTATGATATTAGTAGTAGTATGATATTTATCTTAAAAAATGACTGCCTTTATTTTATTCGGCATCATCTCCCCAGCACTCCTATATGTGTTTTGATATTGACTGCATGAATGAGGATGTGAAACTGAGTGTCAGACAGCTGGTTCAGGTGCAGCAGGAAGGGCAGAGTCAGTTTGCTGAAGAAAACATGCCAGTGAGCAGGTTAAGTTCACAGAGTCTGTTACCCTGGGAACTGGCTCAGTGTTTTATTTATCTCTTTTTGGAACAGAAAACCCAGAGTTTCCTTCATCTCAGGGTCAACAAACTCAGGGTTTTCACTAAACCTGCTTTCTGGCACAGGGGCCAGCAATTTATACTTGAGCAATAGTGGAAAAAAAAATTTCATAGCAAAACAACAACAAACACAATTCTGTATTAAATTGCTGTTTATTGCATAAATTTGCTTTATTTGAACTTTTGGAATAAGTCTAACTCCGTGTCTGCTGACCCCAGCTGGAACTGGCCACTGCTAAGAGCGACATGAACCGACACCTGCACGAGTACATGGAGATGTGCTCGATGAAGAGAGGCCTGGATGTTCAGATGGAGACCTGCAGGAGACTCATCACACAGAGTGGAGACAGGTACACACAAACAGACGTGCACAAACACACACTTAAGGTTGTTTTTATTTACATTTCTTTTAAAAGCTCACTGGTCCAGTAGTTTCAGTATATATATCATTTCTATTTTATTTAAAACATTTATTAAATGGGTTATAGAATGCTACAATATAGGTGTATGCAGCTTTAATAATGAGTATTTATTAAAGTTGTTAATGTAATGTAGTAATAAGCTATTTTAAGGCATTTTTAATATTAAAAAATGCCTTAAAATAGCTTATTACTTATTTATTTAGCAGAAACTATAAATAAACTTTATGCTTAATAAACTGGATTTGAAATGAAGTTGTCTGTTCTAAGAAAAACTAGTTAACTTGGTCCTTGTTACATGTGAAGTAGATCTGAGGCTTTTTCATTCTATTTTACATTTTTCAGTAAGTTCAGAAGAATCTCATTGGAAGAGCTGCTCCATTCAAGCAAGAAAGCCTTAATTTGTCACTGGCGACATTTGTGATGAATTGCACTTGTTTGCTGACAAATATTTCATATTTTTTGTGTGTTCAGCTGACCTGTGCTACATAGAATAAAAGACTGTTTTATCTGCTGAATTAACTGAAAATACTGTAAACCATTTGTCTCCATTTCCTTGAAATTTATAATAATTTCAATGTTATTTACTCCAAAAGACACCCTAAGCTGTTACCCTGTATATAGTAACCTTTAAAGAATATTATAGCAAACTACCCATGAAGTCTTTTGGTAGAGTGAGTTTAGTCTTTCCTGTAGCACATGAAAAACAATGGGTTTCTGTTTCTGTCTCTCACAGTACCTCTGTTGTACCTCCACCTGCTGAGGACAGTGACCAGAGAGAAAGCGACAAGTCGTCAGCATCTCCACCTTCTTCCTCGAGTAGTGGGAGATCATGACACATGCTCACTCCAGCATTAACAGCGGCTGTGGTCACGTGACCTCCACTGCATCCAGTACCGCACCAACACAATATGCGCATGTGACTATGGCAACACCATGTTTACATATTTATTTAACGAGTCATTTCTTTTTATGGACACAAGTCGGAGGACACTCTGGAAGGTGAAATGAAACTGACTGAACTAGGAGGTCTGTCATTATGCTTCAGACAGAGGTAGCTGAAAAGGTGAATTTTGTGATGGATTATGCTGTGAAGATTCATTAGATTGAAGACTTTCAACTGACTGTAAATGAGGCTTCAGGAAAGCATAGCATGACTCATTCATTGTACACAAATCGACACACACTAAAACAAAGATAATGTAGGCATCTTAAACTAATCTCTGGTCTGCTTTATGATCACTGAAGCTTTAAAGGTTCTGTCCACCATACTGTAAATTAAATGATTTACAATATTTCTACCAGTAAACAGTCAAGCAAACAGGCATCAGGGTAGCTTCGACTTAAAGTACTGGAACACAAATTTTTTTTTTAAAGTTTGTATCTTTATCCACATATTTAGGTCTAATAAGATGCCACAAGAGCATTTTACTGGCTTGCAGCTGCATTCGCAGTTTGCTTTGTATCTGTATGCAGTGTCTACAGAAATTGCAGTGGGGTTGTTGCTACTGCCAGGCATTGCCTGTTGCATTGTTTCGTGTAGGCTGTGGTTTAAAATTTGGCAAGACATATTTACATTTTATTGGGTATACAAGTGTACCTAATAAAGTGGCTACATGTGTGCCTAATAAAACGGCTGAGCTTAGATAACTGGCTCAAAAATATTTGGAGTGTTTGTTTTTCCCCATACTGTTAGTCCATACTCAAAACGGCAGACAGTCAGGGACACTGACAGAAGGTTTAGACAGGCTGAAAATGTGTGCAGGTCATCCATTTGTCTGAGAAAGAGAGAAGGCTTTGATTTGAAAACGCATCAAAAGTTTCCACCAATCAGAGAGGCAGAAATGAGATTCAAAGTATTAACCAAGCACAGACAGAGAGAGGAGATTTAAATTAACCAATCAAACGATAATAATAAAATGAATCACCGTCAGCTGTCAGTTGCTTGCACCTTTGTAAGTGTCCCAGCAGTTAATTACCATGGCGATGGCATGTACCTGTGTGACCAGAGAAATTTGTGTAAAATTTCAGTCAGCACTACTCTTCAGAAAAAAGCTTATAACTTCAGAACCACAAGTCACATCAAAGTGTATCATTTTTGTTTTTCTAGTCTTAAAAATGTGGTCAGGGGAGCAAGATGATGAGAGTTTATTTCTGCTCTTCTCCAAAACTCCTTGATCAAATTATAATGGGAGTTAACTGGGCAGGTGGATGGCACTCCTCTCACTTAAATGCTTCCAAATCAAAAAGTGTGCATGTGTTGGCTTTCAGGAATACATTGTTTGAAAGAAGATGAGTTTTCCTACCATCTGGTGGTAAAATGATGGCTGTAGAGTGAAAATTGTGGGTTTACTGTCAGGTTTTTCATTAGAATTTTTCTTCTTCTCCCACTCTGTCTGGGAGTTTTTATGACAAATTCTTAAATAATGTGAAAACTGTAAAATGTACACCTGAAACAAGCAGTCGTCTCACCACTGAGCCGGTTGATTTGGTGCAAGAAATGTGCAACTATGACAAATGGTGTGGGAGGAGATATGCACTGAGGAAGAAAAATAAGAAGAATTTAGCCAAGCATATGCTGGGATTGTTTGATTTGCAATAATCCCACCAATGAAATCAAGGTTTTGGCCTTCATAAGCTGTGAACTACATCTGTAAAGGCTGATTTGTTCCTTGGCTCATGTAGACATACTTGTTTACCTTAAATCTGTAAATAAATGGTCAAATTAGTTTATACTTCCAGTGCAGATGCAATAACGTTTAACAATACTACAACATTGCTGTACGTCGCATGTTCATATCAGCATCGTTTTGGTACCAGGCTTAGGAAGGTCAAACCACCCCCGCTGTTCAGAGAATTTCAACCCAGAACAGACACCTATATCAGTTTATCTGTGAGAACTGTAGGAAAATGAATTTCTCATTAAATCATTTTTAGAAGCACCAACAATGTCATCTACAACATTTCATATGAAATACATCTGAAATACCATGAACACTGCAGTGTGTGTGAGGTTTGTAGTTTTCAGGACATCTGAGGAAGTGATGACAACAGTGTCAGGAGGAAGTATGTTTTTTTTTTCAGTTTTAAATTTAGCCATAGTCTCTGTCTGGTGCAGTTAAAATATGGACTACAGCCTCTTAAAGCTCATCTGGAGTTAACATTGAAAGCTGTAGTAAAAAGTACTGGATGATAAAGGCACCCAAGGGTCATGAAAGAGCTCCTAATAACCTTTATTTTCAGCAGTAATGCTTGTTATAGATTAGAGTGAGGGCTGTATGTAGAGCTGCATGGTTGAGCAGAATCACTTTAAGGATAGCAGAAAAACAAAGGCTGTCATACAATAATATAAGTTAGTCACTAAGTGCCAAAATAACTTTCAGATTGTGACAGGAAATCGCTTAAAAAAAAACAAACAAACAAAAGAAAGACTATATATAGCCGCTGAAGCTATTTCACCAAGGTGCTTGATGTATATAACTGAACCTATTTTTGCACATAGAAGGCCCGGTGGTTAGCACTGTTGCCTCACAGCAAGAAGGTCCTAAGTTCGAATCCAGGCCACGGCCTTTCTGTGTGGAGTTTGCATGTTCTCCCTGTGTCTGCGTGGGTTCTCTCCGGGTACTCCGGCTTCCTCCCACAGTCCAAAAACATGCAGTTAGTGGGATTAGGTTAAATGGTGATTCTAAATTGGCCGTAGGTGTGAATGTGAATGTGAGTGTGAATGGTTGTCTGTCTCTCTGTGTTAGCCCTGCGACAGACTGGCGACCTGTCCAGGGTGTACCCCACCTTTCGCCCTATGGTAGCTGGGATATGTTCCAGCCCCCACCCGCGACCCTGAATAGGATAAGCGGAAGAAAATGGATGGATGGATGGATGGAAAGAAAGAGCAAAGCAAAACTGTACCATAAGAAACAATCAGCACTATAACCTGTAAAACTAAGAATGTTGACCTACTGGAAATAGATTATTATACGTGTTCTCTTTTTAACTTTATTTATGATTTTGGGCACATACAGCTGTGAGGGGATCGCCCCCTCCACCACACCACTATTATCAGACACTGATTTAAATGGTGTAGTTTCTTCTGTGTACATGAACCAGGTGACATAATTTTTTTTAAATTTTTTATCAAAGCAGTTAAACGTTACTAAAATGATATCTGAAAATGAGCAGTCTTTAAGAATCAGATGATAATGTTGTTTTTTGTTGGGGTTTTTTTTTGCTTTTTTTTCCCCAATAGTACTCTTTCTTTATGAGTGTATGCCAAGTAAAGTCCATTTAAAAATATCTCAGTTCAGGAAAATTAACAACTGAAATTCAAATGCTTTAGTGAAATGACTGTGACAGCTTTGATATTATATGTGTAAAGGAAACATAGCTTTGATTATATACTTGTGTTTAAAGTCATGAGCTAAAAGAAGACTCTCCACACTCACATATCGGAAAAGAAACTTGCAAAAGCTTTGATTAAGACACAGTGAGCCGTTTTTCAGTGGAAATAATGGCAGATTAAGACAAAAATGTTTTTTTGCTTTCTGTCTTCTCACAAAAGAAAGCCTTACTATAAAATATTATATTGAAAACTGCCCCACGCAACAATTTGTCAGTTATCCTGAGTATTGAGCTAAAACTCCAAATGTGTGTCTTTACAGCTTTAAACATCAAGAAAAAGTCATTTTGGCTAAAAATCTTCACTGCAGAGCTACTGTATGTAATGTGTCGAGAGAGGCTGAATGAATAAAAGATCCAACTGAGCAACAACAGTGTGTGCATTTATCATTTGCAAAACACAACAGTCCCCTGTATTGTATATAATATGATCTGCACAGTCGGTGCTCAGCTCTTCCATGGTAAAGGTTTATTCTTTAATTTATTCACCTAAATTACTGGATAATTCATTAAAACACTGTGTAAAGAATGAAAAATAGATGGTATGAATGAACATGACCTGTATGATGAGTTATTTGGAAAAAATAAACCACTGTTAGGCACAGTGGCATGAAGTATGTATCGTGGGTTAAGAAAGTATTCAGACCCCCTTCACATTTTTCAATTCTGTTATGTTGCAGCCTGATGCTACACTCGTTTAAATTCATTTTTTTTCTCATTAACCTACACTCAGTGCCCCATAATGACAAACTGAAAACAGAATGTTAGGATTTTTGCAAATTTATTAAAAAGAAAAAACTGA
Organism: Paratilapia polleni; assembly: GCA_015106735.1. NCBI lineage: Eukaryota > Metazoa > Chordata > Actinopteri > Cichliformes > Cichlidae > Paratilapia > Paratilapia polleni. The sequence continues at coordinate 5,046 of VUQI01054946.1, read as the reverse complement.
AATACCACATTTACATAAGTATTCAGACCCTTTACTTAGTACTTAGTTGAAGCACCTTTGGCAGCAATTACAGCCTCGAGTCTTTTTGATTATGATACAACAAGTTTTGCACACCTGGACTGGGGGATTTTCTGCAAGTCTTCTTTGCAAATCCTCTCAAGCTCAGTCAGGTTGGATGGGGACTGTCGATGGACAGCCATTTTCAGGTGTCTACAGAGATGTTCGATAGGGTTCAAGTCAGGGCTCTGGCTGAGCCACTCTAGGACATTCACAGAGTTGTCCCCAAGTCTCTTCTGTGTTGTCTTTGCTGTGTGCTTAGGGTCATTGTCATGTTGGAAGGTGAACCTTCAGCCCAGTCTGAGGTCCTGAGCACTGTGGAACAGGTTTTCATTGAGGCTATCTTTGTACTTTGCTCCATTCGGCATTCCTTCAACCCTGACCAGTCTCCCAGTCCCTGCTGCTGAAAAACACCCCCACAGCATGATGCTCCCACCACCATGCTTCACTGTTGGGATGGTATTGTGTAGGTAATGAGCACTGCCTGGTTTCCTCAAGACAAAACAGCCAAACAGTTCAATCTTGGTTTCATCAGACCAGAGAATCTTGTTCCTCACAGTCTGAGAGTCCTTCAGGTGCTTTTTGCAAACTCCAAGCAAGCTTTCATGTCTATTGCTCTGAGGACAGGCTTCTGTCTGGCCACTCTGCCATAAACCCCAGATCTGTGGAGGGCTGCAGTGATGGTTGTCCTTCTGAAACGTAGTCCCACCTCTGAGCTCTGTAGGCAGTTCCTTCAACCTCATGGCTTGGTTTTTACTCTGATATGCATAATCAGATGTGAGGCCTTCTATAGAGAGGTGTGTGTCTTTGTTTTGCTCCCTAATATATCCCACCCACTAACAGGTGCCATGATGAAGAGATAATCAGTGTTATTCACTTGACCTAGGAGTGGTCACAATGGTATGCCTGATCAGTGTATATAGTATATTTCATGCAAGACTTTTATAGGTTAGTGTATTATGAGTTAAAGCACTTCTTCTTGCACCCTCGAAATCTGCAACCTGATTGTTTGCTTTTTTTGAGTGTGGTAACATAAGGAATTTGCAGAATCTGGCAAAGTGCAAACTTTGTGCTAATCCAAAGTTGATACTCATGGAGATATAGCATAAAAAATTAATGAAATTCAATGTTTCATAGAGAGTACCTCTTCAAAGTCTCCTATTTTGGATGTGGAGTTTGGGGCAACAGAACTTTTGAGGTATTTTCTCATCAAGATCCTGTAAAAAGAAAAAAAAAGATATTGTAAAAAGCTTATAGACAGGATGATCCTCATTTAACATTATGAGAAAGGCATCATGGCTGTACTTTTGTTTGTGTTTTTTTAGGGGAAAAAAATGATCCTGGGACCGTTTTTCTTTGGAATTAATGTTGACTGAAGAAATTAACATTTGACTCCTTCCTATTTGTCCTTCACGCTCTACCTGGAAGGTGGCTATAAGTCTTTTGGGTGGATTACTAGTGACTGGGTCCCTATCCATGAAATTAACTAAACAACTTAGCATAAATATGAAACTAAAGTACAGATCAGATGCAAGCTTTAAAAAAAACAAACAAGTTTCATTCCCTCCTTAAGGGAGGACCCTGATAACTGTATGGACTTCCTCAGTTATATTTGGGTGGTTAACACACTCGCACACACAGATGTTATATAGACTCACACTTTGAAATGTATTCTATAGCAGATGATGCACAGAAGAAAAGGGCATTAAATAAACAGTTACTAGCAATGTACCACTCAAGAGGATATTTGAGCTCTGAATAAACCTAACATGGAGTGGGGGTAATCCTGAAGATGTGAAGAGTGTTCTGGAGATGAAGAGATTGTCAGGCAGGATCATGAGTTTGAAGGTGGAAATTGAAGGGGTGATGCTAAATGTTGACCCACAAGTTGGATGTAAGTTAGAGGAGAAAGAGGACTTCTGAAGTTGGATGAAGTGGTTGAGAGTGTTCCCAAAGGGCAGAGAGTGGTGATTGGAGCGGACATCAATGAATATGTAGGTTAAGGGAACAGAGCGGATGAGGAGGTGAAGGATAGGTATGGTGTTAAGCAAAGGAATACTGAAGGACTGATATTAGTGGATTTGGCTGTGGTGAACACGAACTCCATGAAGAGAACGAAACAGAGTGACATATGAGTGGAGGAAGGTGCACACAGGTGGACTACATCTTATGCAGAAGGTGCAATCTGAAAGAGACAGGAGACTGCAAGGTGGTGTCAGGGGAAAATGTAGCTAGGTAGCATCAGATGATAGTCTGTAGGATGACTTTGGAAATCAAAAAGAGGAAGCAAGTGAAGGCAGAGGTAAGGATTAAATGGTGTCCCTGTAAATCACATCACACCCAGGTGACTGTACACACACACTCATGTTATACAGACTTATACTCTGAAATACATTCTACGAGAATGTCCTCATGTACCATTGTCCCTGTAAACCATATCACACCCAGGTGACTGCACATACACACAATCAGATGTTATATAGATTTATACTTGGAAACATTTTATGACAAGGTCCTCTTGTGTGCAGTCACCTAGAAAAAGAAGAAGACAGAAGTGAGAGGACACTGGCATGTCTGTCACCGCTTCTCACAGAGTCACTTTAAGTACTTAATATCTTGAACTCTGGAAATCTTTTTGCCGCCGTGCACTCACCTCCTATTATGCTCTCAAACTCCTGTATCAAGTTGTCAACTGACTACCTGCTGTGATCCATCGCTGCTTCACTGTGGATTACCTCTCCGATGATAACCTGACTGCACTTTTCTTCTGCCAGGATACTGGGACTCCTTTGGATACTCTGCTCTGACTTCTACGGCCTGTCTGAGGTGGTCCAAGTGTGGTGCTCTCCCCCTATTAGGCTCTAGCATGTAGGCCAGCTTGCTAACTAGCTGCCAGTGTTCTTTCTTCACCAACATGACAACCATTAGATATTCCACATCGGGACTCGTGAACCTCTGCTGTCACCTCACTCCGACTTCATCACCCTCATTATGTCACCGTGGGTTCCTGACGGCGGTTTGTTTATACTGAACATGCTATCCCAGCTATTCTCTCTGAAAGGTGCAGACATCAGCACACTGCTGCCCTGACAACCTGAGGGCACTCTTTGTGTTGATAGTATTGTTACTTCTACACCTGCCCCACCACCTATTAACAGTTCAAAAACGTTTATGCCATTGAATACTCGCTCTCCCAATAACAAAGCATTAATTATTTATGACATCATCACCAACAGGAATATTAATTTTATGTGCTTAACTGAGACATGGCAAAATCAACAGGACTTTCTTACACTCAACCAGGGCACACCTTCAGGCTATGTGTATATACAGAAGCCTCGCTCTTCTGGATGTGGTGGTGACCTTGCAGTCAAAGAACTGTCAGGTCCATTTGTCAACTCTTTTGAATGTGCTGCTTTTATACTGTCTGGGTCTATGCAACTGCAGGTGGTTCTGGTTTACCGCCCCCCAAAAGCCTCAACTCCCTTCATTTCTGAGCTGTCTGAGCTGCTTACCTTTGTATATCCCTTGTCTGCCTACACATTCCTCCTTGGGGACTTCAATATCCATAATGACTCTCACAACTGCTCTCTTGTTGTAGAATTTATGTCACTATATGTTAGACTGTTTCAACATTGCTCAGCATGTTAAAGACCCCACTCACATCAAAGGTCACACACTGGACTTGGTATGTTCCACTGATATAACCCCCTCAGACCTGCACTATATTGACCTCATTGTTTCTGACCATCACACAATCCTTTTCTCTGTTCCTGTCTTCCTGCCCAGGCAGAGCATTAAGCATACCATTACATACAGGAATATCAAGTCTGTTAATACATCAAATCTAGCAGACATCATTGGGATTCACTTGACCTCTCACCTCCCAATCACACAGTGGATGACATAGTTGCACACTAAAATACTGTCTTGTCTCAATGCCTTGACTATGTGGCCCCTCTCAAATCCCGGACTGTTTCCTATCTTCGCCCTGGTTCACCAGTGAGCTATGCTCTATGAAGGCCATTGGTCGTCGTCTGAAGATGCTCTATCAAAGATCTGGTCTCACTATTCACCATGATGCCGTTAAAGAACATGTGAGTCCATATAAAACAGGTCTGTTGGGAGCTAAAATGCAATACTATTCCACCCTCATTGGCGATCAGAAAAACCACCACAGAGCACTCTTTTCTACCATAAACCGGCTTCCACCTGTCTTCTTGATCCCATGCCGACAACCTTGATTAGGTCTTGCCTTCGTATCTTGTGTCTCATCATAGGTGACATCATCACCAAACCCTCAGCTCTCAAAACACCTACTGTCTCCCCCCATTCTCAAGAAACCTAGTCTGGACCCTGGTGACCTCAGTAATTAGTGCCCAGTTTCAAACCTTCCATTCATCAGTAAAATCCTGGACAGAGCAGTTGCTGCCCAACTCTGGCAAAACATGTCTCTCCATGAGCTTTCTGAACCTTTTAAATCTGGCCTCAGAATACACTACAGCATAGAGACTGCTCTCATCAAGATCACAAATTCAGTTCAATTCAATTCAGTTTTATTTATATAGCACCAAATCACAACAACAGTTGCCTCAAGGCGCTTTATATTTTAGGGTAAAGACCCTACAAATTAGACAGAAAACCCCAACAGTCAGACGACCCCCTATGAGCAAGCACTTGGCAACAGTGGGAAGGAAAAACTCCCTTTTAACAGGAAGAAACCTCTGGCAGAACCAGGCTCAGGGAGGGGCAGCCATCTGCTGCGACTGGTTGGGGATGAGGGGAAACAGAAGAGAGCAGAGGGAGACGGGATAAAAGACACACTATGGGAGAGAGACAGAGTTAATAATAGCTAATAATTAAATGCAAGTGGTGTATAAACACATGGAGAGTGAAAGAAAGTGAGGAAGAGGAAGTGCTCAGTGCATCATGGGAAGCCCCCAGCAGCCTAAGCCTATTGCAGCTTAACTAAGGGATGGTTCAGGGTCA
>VUQI01054945.1:0-30464 GCA_015106735.1 Paratilapia polleni | reverse complement strand
TTTATCTGAATTTAGAAGTAGGAAATTAGAGGTCATCCAGGCCTTTATATCTTTAAGACATGCCTGTAGTTTAGGTAATTGGTTTGTGTCATCTGGCTTCATGGATAAATACAACTGGGTATCATCTGCATAGCAATGAAAATGTATGCTATGTTTTCTAATAATACTGCCTAAGGGAAGCATGTATAATGTAAATAGAATTGGTCCCAGCACAGAACCCTGAGGAACTCCATAATTAACCTTAGAGTGTGAAGAAGACTCCCCATTTACATGAACAAATTGGAGTCTATTCGATAAATATGATTGAAACCACTGTAATGCAATTCCTTTGATACCCAAGGTATGTTCTAATCTCTGCAGTAAAATATTGTGGTCAACGGTATCAAATGCTGCATTGAGGTCTAACATGTCCTGTCTAACATGTCATGTCCCTTTTACTCATTTCACTAAACTTTAGAGGGGAACATCCAGTTGCTGTGAAATGTGTGTTCAGTGCAGTTTTCTCATCTCTATTTTTCCTCTGTGATCCAGCTCCTGCGTGCTCACATTGTGAGATTTTGACAAACTTCTTCAGGACCTAAAATTGTGTGATCAATATTATGTGTCCAAACTATTATATAGAACATGTGAACCCCAAGGTTGTTTCTCTATTTCACAGCCATAAGCTACATTTGCAAGTTAAAATACGACTATGTTAGAAAATTATTCTGACACAGAAGAATCATGGCTACAAGATGAGCCAGGTATCAAAATGTAGGGGAAAATGAAATGCTACCTCAGAAGGAGATGCTATAACTTGTTTTGACCAGCCACCCACATGGTGATATGACCCTTGAAAATTGACCCAAAATGCACTTTTGAAGTTTTCTCCAGTAAATGATCAGAAAACAGAGCAAATATCCAGGGTACCACTTCTTGTTTTGTTCCTCTACATCAAAGATCAAATTGGTGCACTTTTGCTATTGAAACTATGATGTATCCCATGATATTGATGGTCAAAGTAGGTTATAGGAAAAAAAAAGTCATGCTGAACAAAAATGAGATTTATGGATTTTGATTGGAGTGCGTGTTAAATTGATTTGGTTGAACCACCTGTATATATTTCCAGGGCCTATAACTCAAAAAATATTCAAATATTTTTTTACTCCTTAAGCTGTTTCAGAGGTGGTCAGATGTGACGTATTTTTCAGACTTGGTGATTTTATATGGAATGGCCCAAAAATATCACAGCCCTTGACAGCTGTTATTGTAAGGGGATAATCAGTGTTATTCATTTCACTTGTCACTAATTTAAATTGGTTCATGTGGCCGATCTCTGTAAATGTATTCATCTATATTAATTTCACCACTTCTTTATTATATAAAAAAAGGGACAAACATTTCAGAAAATGCTAACTGCATGTCTTTAGAGGCTAAGGAAATGTGCAGGAAAAACACTACTACAACTCCGCCTGTTTTAAGTCTTATATAAGGCCTGTGATCTGAAAACTGGGTAGAATAATGAGCCCCAAGCAGCATCAAATTAAGACAGAAAAGCTTCTATCTTCATCCTCTGTCAGTTTGGTTAGCCATTGTTAAAATACCTTTATTACAGTGGAATGTTTTCTTATTGCTGAATCGCCAAACACCGCAGAATAATTCATCATAATCTTTTAAGAACACATTGTTCCTCAGCAGACTCAGCAGACTGCTCTAAAGTTTTGAGCTTTGGAGCTGAGAGCAAAGACATTGTTATTCTTAACTGAATGATGGAGGGCGAATGTCAGATCATCTGGGAAGGAACATTAATGTGGACAATCATGTCCTCGCTGAAGGAAGAGGATTCTGGAGAAAACCCTCGTAAAAATGTTCGTCCTATACTGAACTGAAAATGATACTACAAATGGTGAACAGTCAATCTCACAGATGTGGACATCCAAGCCCTAAGTGTAAGAGGAAAATAACTCCAACCAGTAACTTTAACTAACCTTAACGAGTGTAGCTCACAACAATTGAGTTTCGCAATATTTCTTTTCTTGTCTTCCCACAGTAACAATAATCAGATGAAACCAAGTAAGGCTACAGCAGGAATATGCAGCATCTTTTCACATCTTTCTTTTTCTCTGAGGACAACCTGTATACTCCAGGCAGCATTTCTGCACCCAACTCCTCAGAAAGGACCATGTTTATGTGTTTGTGTATTTGATTATTTAATTATATGCTGCATGTGGTCCTGATGCTGCGCGCTCCTAGCCAGAAAAAGCCCCTTTGGAGTCTGTAGACCAATCAGAGCGCTTATCAGAATTCAACATCCCGTCTCTCTCTGCAAAGCAACTGGCGCACTCTTTCACTACAGTCCCTCGACTCTCACAGTCTTCCTCCTGCCTCTGACAGAAAGATGGTACCACTCACGGAGCGTCCTGCACGCGGACCGAAGGTGTCCCTAATCGACTCTCAGTTGGACATTTAAACTCATCATGCCGCGTTACGCCCGGTTCCTGCTTTTAGTTTTGTGTTTGATCCTGATCGGGGAATGTAGGAAACACAAAAGTAGAAAAAAGCGGTGGTCTGCGCAGGCGGAGTCTCACAAGCCAGGAAAGTAAGTCCTCTTTTTAAACTGAAATTAAGCAGTAATGTGACGTGTAGATATCACTACAGGAGAAAAATCCTACAGCACATCAAGGGAAAGCTCTTGTGCTTTATCTATCCTACCTCCAAAACTCACATTTACGCACGCACACTCTGGAATAGACCAATATGCACTCCTATCAGTGTGACACCAAACGGTGGAAGAGCAATTAAGATTCAGGTGGGCTTGTGTGTAAAAAATCTTTCTTGGGTTTCCCCCAATTCCTTTCCAAGAACATATAGAATGACAACATTTATGCGCAAATTCCGCGTGGCCAAACGCGTTTCTACCAATTTCCTGTCCAGTTCATTCTTGAGTGGTAACTAATGCGACACACCGCGGTCACATTGCTATTCTGGGAATTTCGGGTGTTTATCGGAACCAAACCGTGCGTAAAAATCAGTCAGAGCGCAGCAATCCGCTGTCCTTGAGCTGCGTGAAATCATCTACAGGAGAGAAAACATATTCCTCGAGCTACAGCATGCCAGGTGTTATTCTAGTTATTCAGCACTGCTGTGAATGGAGCAATACAGAGGGAATAGTAATTTTAGGAATGATCATTCAGCCTGTTGTTTGGCTGCTATTTCTACCCGATTGTCGGCTTTCTGCCATTTCCAAACAGCACTCCATGAATCTATAGCGCAAGCAAAAGCCTGGATTGAATCTCTTTGGCTAGCAATCTCTGCAAGTAGCAGGCACGGTAATGTCTCATGTTTCTTCTATAATAATTCAGTCTCTAAAATCGTCTCTAAATATTGGTCGGTTACTTTAATTCCTCATACAGAGTCCAAATTAACCCTTCAAACTGCAAAAGAAGTGAAACAATATTTTCCTTATCTTTGATTTATTGCTGACTATTTTTCTGATCGCCAGGAGTACCCACCCAACCAAATGGGGAAAAAAAACTTACACTGTTTGTGGTGTTTTGTGTTTTCATATCTTATTAGACATTATGTGTCATACTTATCATCATAATGATCATTTGAGAATTATGTATCAGTTATCAGTTATGAGAATTAAGTATCAATGAAATGAATATTCAATTCAAAACTTGTGTTTAATTATGCGTGGAGTATTGCTGAAACAGTCATCTGATTAGAGAACTAACAGAACAAATCAAATATCTATTTTTTGGATGGGGGTGGGGTGTTCTACTGGTTGCAGACATATGCAATTTTAAGGGTTGATTTGAGACTTGGAAATTTTAGAGTGAATAATTCAAGTTGAAAAATAAAGGATAGACTAACCTGGGATGATCATTTTATATTATGAGAAAATGCCAAAGGGGTCATTTTAATGCATAATCACAAAAATCACCAACAGTTATAATTCTGTAAAGAAACAAGGTAAATAGGTAAACAGGCTTGCAAAAGAGTGAAAAAAGAAAAAAAAACATGAGTTCAAATTTCAGTGGGAATTTGGAGGCACTTGGGTTGCTAATGGACTTTCTTCCATCATTTTTAATGTAAAGTAGAAATGTGGTGTTGTTGTGTATTTTCCTTATTGTCACCAAATTGTCTTTTGGCACCCTTTAGCGGTCACCACACTGGCTCATCTGACTCCATCTCTTCCTGGCCTCTACATCTTCCTTTGTCACACTAACCACCTGTATCTCATCATATCATTTTCCAAACATATCCAGCATCACCCCTCTTCACATGTCCAATGCAACTCAATCTCACCTCTCTTACTTTGTCTCTTAACTTTCCAGCCTGAGATATCCCTCTGATGCTGTCAATACTAATCCTACCTCCAGCTCCATCTTCTTTTTGTCAGTAGCACTGTCTCCTGTTTCCATACAACATTGCTGCTCTGACTACCACCAACCTTCCTGTTCACTCTTCCTGGTACTCCTCTGTTGTACATCAGTCCTCACAAATCCATTGTATAAACCAATCAATTAATGTATCCTGCTAACATGTAGTGTGTATATCAAAGCCTGTGTATATCTTATTCCTTTGTGCCACAGAGCTCTATTGTTGTCCATAAACCATTAAAACCCATCAGTGAGCCACACTGGTATTCTGGGTGACATGTCCCTAGATACTTGAGTGCCCTAAAATACTCATTGAAGTGCCAAAGGCGGGTTATTTCACGGATAAAAATGAAGTGGTGTACCCTTTATGTAGAGAAGCAAAAAGAAAAATTGACCCATTCATTAAGTCCTAAAGTTTTTCATGTCTGAAGCCAGTAGCTCACACAGAATTAATCCAACAACTAAGGTATGGCACCCCAGACATGCAGAGAGTGAATGTTATCACAGGAAACAATGGGTGTAACGTGCTGCGTGTGACCCATGTGTTGGGTGGTCACAAGAATCCCTTTAGTGTGAATGATTTTAATTGAAAAGTCAGGTATTTTTAAACCTGGCTCTTATTTTCTCATCTTTTTCAAACTAAATTTTTATTAATGGGGACAAAACATGTTTCAATTTGGTAACTGTCAAACTGCTGTAATGTAATACAGTGGGGCAATTATCTGCGCCAAAGCCAAAGTGCTGATTTTTTCCATTAAAAGGCTCAGATTGTGACATCATCCTGCCATATTTCAATGTGCACTGATGCCAGGTCAACAACTTCAGCACTGCTTTGCAGCAAGTCTTTCCACTCTTGAAACTGTGCTTTGGTGTAGGTTTTTTTCTATAGTTTGACTGGTCAGTCTTTGGTCAAAAATGGCCACAGCATGTAAAATGGTCTGTGAGCCTAAGAGTACGCGTAGTAGGAGTGTTTTTATCCATTCATACTACAACTGGCAGCAACTTCAGTGTGCCCTTGTACCAAAAAGGTAGTCTGTGAAAGCTTTGCCAAGTGTAGTGTGTCATTTTGTTGCCAAAATTCAGAAATGCCCAAACATCAACCCTTGCATTGACTCAGTTGTATGACCTTTCCTTCCACTCTTCCCCAGACATCTCTCTCTAACTTTTGCTCACAATTACACTGTTTTCTGCCTGGAACAGCACACCTCCCACAAGATTTCAGGGGAGAACTTCTCCCTTACTCACAACATGAGATTTCTGTCTTACTTAGCTCCTGTCTTTGTCGGAAGTCCTTCCTATAATGTTGGCAGACACTTAGAATAATAATCTGAGCATGTCAGTGAATAGTCTGTATTTGTCTGATTTTTTGTCTCTATTAATAATTTAGAGCCAAAAGGAAGGGAAAATGGGACCCAGGTTTAAAAGTATTGGAATTTTTCCTTCATCAATTGTTTTTAAAGACTACAGTGTCAGGGTTACGGCAATAAACATGTGGTTAAGCTGAGGAAATGTCCATGGTCAAGCTCAAGGAAACAATACTGATTGCTGGTTGGAATCAAACAGGTAGCTCCCTGATTAAGATCTGGTGTTTTGTTGACCCATCCATCCACCCTCCCCCAACCTCATCGTTATGCACAGTTTGTGGTGCTACAACTGTTACCTGATTTCTTCCTTTGACTTTTTTTTAATACATATGGTTCCTAAAGGTTTGTCATTTGAATATAAATATATGTCTTTTAGGGAACTTGCTGGAACGCCTGATGCTGTCGTTGTTGGAAGGACAGTCTCAGAGGTCGGGATGGTGGATGGGTGTGTAACACATTTGACTTTCATGCCAAGCATTCCAGTTCTTTTACAATGTTGCAGTTCATGTTTGTCTTTGTTTTTAACTGTGACTACAATCTGTCTATAACCTAACAAATAATTATTCATCATAATCACAAAAATATATTAGATATAATGCAGGACTTCAGAATCATGAAAATACCAAAATCAATAAAGTGTTAGTCCATCTCAATATGCTGCTGATATTTGTTGACAACAAGAAAACTATGGAATAACATCAGGAATTATCCTTTTAGACTATATTTTAATGGCCTACTAAAGGATAGGCTCACCATTTTTTCAGTCTTAATAAAATAGTGGGATGCCCACATGAACATTGTAACAAGTTTTGCTTGTTGTCATCATTCCCCTGTCAGGGTATTTAAAAAAAAAGATCCCTTCATGATGTAATTTCAGTGTAAGTGAGAGGGCACAAAATCCATAGTTAGTTAATATGAGACTTCAGCAGTTTGAGAAAAATCTAAATCAAGATATCTTTCAAGGAAACAGGCTTTTTAACATTTAATTCAGTCTTTGATTCTCAGGATGTTTACTGTACCTTGTTGACTTGCAGTAAAATAAACCGTAACTTTGAAAGGTGTCCGATCGATTTTTCAGTGATGAGTGAAAACATTATGATAACCCCTAGCCTAACATGCTAGGGGTTGCTCCTTCATGCTCCTTCATGTGCCACTAAAACCGCTCTGGCCATTTGAAGGTGCTCCATAGTATCAGGCAACCCACACTTTAGCACCAGATCCTTGAAGTCCTTTAAAGCTAGATCCACACATACAAGGATATATTTTTTAAACGGGGATTTTTCTGAGTTCATTTTGGAAAGTATCTCCGTCCTCGTGAAAATGCAAAAAAATCATCTGAAGTGAAATGCTTGCCAATCAAAAGCATACAAACAATAATACAGCACACAGTCTGACATCAAAAAAGGAGATAAAGCCGTACACCTTCGACATAAGACAAAATCTTGTTTTTTCTTGTCCACATGTAAACGCAGAAATTGAGTTTCTGAAAATCTTCACCCTGGAAAGAGTTCTTCAAAAGCTTCATTTTCAGTGATCCAAAACCCAGTTTACGTGTAGATGAAAGGCCAAAATGCATAGAAAAAGCTACGTTTAGCAAAATACCTGAGTACGTGTGGACAGGGCCTAAGTAGTGAATTGGAGCTGTTGCAAACCAGACTCATTTCAGGACATCCTCAACACTTTGTGACCATTTAATCCTCTGACTTCTCCCAGGAAAACCTCACAAGCCTTATCAAAGATTCTCCAGTCATCTCACAATAATGATTTGGCCCTTGTCAAAGTTGTTCATGCCGTTGACTTGCACATTGCTCCCATATCCAACACATTTACTACGAGAAACAGCTGTTCACTTACCATCTAGTCAACAAGTCCTTCAACAAAATACAAACAACACAATGTAACACAATTTTTATTCCTATGTATTAAGTGTTATATCCTGACTGCTTATGCCTCAATGGTCAACATAAAGTATATTATTTTTTTCAAACCTTTGTTTCATGATCAAGACAATTACAATTACAAATTAATTACAGGTAACAAAAGGAAAGTTTGAAAATATTAATATATATTTTGCATACCTTTGAGGCATAAGCAATCAAGAAAAAAATCAGTTATTATCCACAAACAAGAATTTATTTTTTTTTTTTAATTTTTTTTATTTCATGTTTACTCTCTGTTTACTTTGGTTTTGACTCACTGTTTGGTTAAGTTTAGGCACCAAAAAGTAATTGGATGGTTCAGGAATAGCTCATGGTTTGGGTTAAAATAGACAACTTAGAATGAAAATTGAACACAACGAAAGTTCCAGTTACTAGGATACCAGGGTGAAGAGTTCAACTCGCACATGCACTTATTCACACAACTGATAGAGGTCATTTAATATTAAATCATAAGGGCATAATAAGCTGCAGGTACAAATGACCTATGGAGTTGTTTTTTCACCAGGAAGTCCCCTTTTAATTTAGTCCAGATGTTGATGTGCACCGGTCTTTCCAGATATTCAGCTTTAGATCATCAGTATATAGCGGTCATACAAAATCTGGAATGTGTTTTTGCACAGAATGAGGATTGTGGATTTTGTCCCCCACTGCTTACTTAAAAGACAATTATGAAGGGATCTCTTACTGACCAGTATGAGGAGTAAAAATGATTTGAGTCGTTAAGCCCCTCTGTGTTTACATGGGCACCTAATTTTTTTTTTTTTTTTAATACAGATTTAAGAAATGGTGAACTTATCTTTTAGTTCCCTCTTTTCTCTGTCTGCTTCTTGTTGTCAGTCCTCTATCAAAGAAGGTTGTGGATGGAACTAAAACCCGAAAGGTAAAGACTACTCACCTCCTGCGCATCGACGAACACGACTTCACCATGAGGCCCGCATTTGCAGGTAAGCTCCGTAAGCTGCTTGTAGTGAGCCACCATGGTGAGAGAAAATGTGCTATTGGATCTTTAAAGATGTGTGTTTTCTGAGACACACACTTACAGAAGCAATTGCATATTTCAGCTTAGCACTCCACTGACATTGGCTCAGTGTCTCAACTTGTTGACCTACAGTTCACCCTTTGTCGAACCTGAAGTGAATGTTGATGCCACTCTGACTAGAAAAGACTATAAAGTTTTTTATTCCCACCTGTTATCTTTCCTGTTTGACTGACACCCTAAAAAGGACAAAAATAGGTGAGATGTGGAGCTCGTAATCCTGAGTTTAAAAAAAGAAAGACCAACATTCCACATTCAATTATGCTCTTTAATACACACCAACAAAAAGCTAAGCAGAGACTACACTGCGGCATCAAGAAACAAAAGCCTTCTTGCCATCCCTAGCTGCTTTATAATTACATTTCAAGATAAGTTTACTTCTCTGCCAGACCTTTCTGAGGACATCTCTGATTGGTTAGCTACGTATTCCAGCACTGACAGTGATCACTCATGTTGGCAGAGGCATAAGTCAACCTGAGGGTGTTGCGGTCAGGACAATGGCACAGCTGCAGGGATTTGGGGAGGCAATTAAAAATAAGAAGCTTATTTTTCTTGAACTAAAGATTCCTGGTATGTAGGATGTTTAAGCACAGGAGGTGCTGGCAAGCTAAAAGAAATGTGTCATGGTGAATTTCAGGCTGCTCTGGGACTACAGTTGCAGCCACAGATGGAAGCATGGATCCCACTGAGGATGGCGTTTTGTTAGCTTTTGTTTCCTGGATTCTGGAGGAGAAGGAGAAGAAGAAAAAGAAGAATGTGATCATATTATTCAAACACCATCAAAAGCTGACTTGTGCTAGTGCTGCACAAGTCAGATTGCCTGTGAGACTGCCATGCAATCATTTAGATGAGGAGGAAGTGTGAATGTGCAGCAGCTGCAGTGGTTCATCTTCCTGTGTGGTGAGGGAATGATATTGAGAAGATGTCTTTTGTAAAGGTGAAGAAAATTCCCAAGTCACAATCAGATAAATCTTGACTGTGGAGCATTTTATTGTCCAAAAGCACAAAGTAATGTGCTTTGTTGGAATGCCATGTCCCAAAGAATGAAGAGATTGAGTCGAAAAGTGTTCATCGTTTGATTACCAGTCTACTGCGTCTACAATGTGCATCAGAGTGCAACAATGCATGAGGTTAGTGTTCAAACACAGCTATATTGATAAGGTTTCTGTGCTCCTAATTAGCACCTACACTGCTGCCATTGAACTGTGACCAAATAAATTTAACAGCTGATCAGGAGCAAACAGTTTGGATGAAATATTTGCCATCACATCAAGTTGTGATTTTCTGGACATCTATTTATGGAGCTCCTCCTTCATGACTGCCTCTGGTTAAAAAGCAGGGTGGATATACTTGTCATGGATTAGTCATGTTTGCATTAAAGAGACAGTACATTTTTCAGTGTCACCTATGCAATTCTGGAGAACTCTTCAACAGGATTTCTTTCTGGCCTTAGTGTGTGTAATGTGGGTGTTATAGTTTCCGCGTCCTTGAGTCCCAAGGGTCCGCTTGGGTCCAAGTGGCATGAATTTAATCATTAGACAGTGAGCATGAGGCTCTGAGTGGACATCCTCATGCATGCCAATTTTTTGTGACTGTGTGGACCTGTCAGCAGAGACTTTACATTACAATGCACTAACTACGCATGTGCCGCGGGTGGCGGACTTCAAAGAAGTATAACAGGAATGACTACTCCATGGTGTCTCCAGCTGTCTGTGTCCATGTTCACAACAGAGTATAATTGCAGCTTAATGCACAGGCCTAGCTGTCTAATCTAAGCACAGTCAACCGACAGTGGATTTACAGTTGGTAATCCATCCAGAGTCCATCATGGAATGGACAAAGTGTTTTCTCCCTCTATTCTGGTGATATGACAAGAAAATAAGTCAATCTCTGAAAGCTGAGGCTGACTGGGAAAAATACTAAATGAAGCTCCTCACAAAGTGCAGCTGTAATCTGAGATATCTGACTCTGTAAAAGCTTGTGATTAGTATTTCAAGATGAACTCATGTTTCGGAATCAGCTGCATTATGTGTGTAAGGAGACAGCCTTTAAAATCAGATTGTGCAACATTTGAAAGGACAAAAAAGAAGGGGGAGGTTAAGGAATTAACCTTTTTTTTTTTTCAATTCAGTGCACTAAAGAAGTAGGAAAATAGCAGCCCCATAGGTCAAATATGGCCATCCAGCAAAAATATTTTCCCCGTGACATAAGCTGAAATCTGCTGCTGTTAGTGTAGAAATGGAAATGGAAAGGCTCATGTTCAGTAAATCCCAATAAACACAAACTTGTAAAAGCAAAAATATGTCATAACAAAATCTCTCCTCACATGAGGTCTTAATACAGTCAGTTTTAAAAGAATTTTTATTCCTAAAAGAATTCAAAGAAATAAATGAAACATCAAAAACTTTAAAAACCTATATGTTAATACCTCCCCCACCACTGGAAAGAGGTTGCCTACCAGTTAGATATGCTACAAAATAGTCGATTGTTATCAGCACAAGATATGGTTGCTATCAGGCCCATAATTCTGCTTCAGAATGGGCACACTGCACCTACCAGTTGACTAAAAGGGCCATATCCTTTATCAACACAAAGTAAGCAAGATTATATTGTTGCATAACTCCAATCTAACAGCGACAGAAAACGTAAAGTCTGTTCTTCAGCAGACCAAGTGCTCTGTGTGCCCTGTCGATTTTAATAGCTCCTTGTTTGGTCTCCAGGCCCAGCATCTTTGGAAGCCAGGTTTCAAAAAACGTGACTGCCCCTTCTTTAAGACCAATGATTTGTATGTTGTATTGTGGCTCCTATTTTCACTGTCCTCAGCACGGCTGGTTAGGGTTTTAACTCTTTTCAAGTTCTGCAATGCTTCCGTGAAAGGATACTGTACAGTCGCCCTCAGAAATGCACCTCTCCGTTTAAGTTATTTTTTTAGTATTGTCTTTAATGCGATTACTCAGTCTGTCCAAGGTAGACTACAGTTTGGCAAATTTCTGCTCCATTAGGGCACTAATCTTCTCTGTAACATTCTGGGCGATAGTGCTAGCAACATTATCCTGTAATGGCATGCTGTTGGCCTCAGCCATGCTAGCTTCTACGGAAGTCATGTGCAACTTTTTTGCTTAGGAGCGTGTTTTCCTCAGAGTTTTTCATGAACTGCTGATGTCTTCAGCTCTGGACATGTGTCCCAATAAGTGTAATGCAGATAACTGTAGTTAAATTTTCAAAAATAAGAAATAATGGAATAATGAGTGAACCCCATGGCTTGTGCGCACTCACGGTGTGCATGCTCATTTGATTTTGTCATATCAAACTGACCATTTAAAATACCCATGTGTGTGTCCAGTTTTTTTGCTAGAGGCTATCTGAGGAACACAACGTCCGATTAGATTAGCACGCAGCAATAAAGACAGTCGGGAGACCATATACACAGTCAGACACAAAAAATATTTGCATAATCCTAAAAGTGCCACCCCAAGTGAAATATTCCTCTGTTGCTTGATTCAAACTTTAATATACCTGAACATCTGCTGGTTCACAAAATAACAAAAAATCCTTCCCCAACATCAGTATCCTCTATTTAATAGATTAATGATCATCATGTAGCTGACAAGTGTAATTTTCTTAATTAGAGATATTCTGAATTTTTACCCACAGGGGTAAATAAAGTCCATTTATTTAGTGACTCAAATAATTAGCCTGATAAAAAATTCAGTAGCTGAATAAATCCCCATACATAGCTAATACAATGTTTGTTTTTATGTGACATTATGAATGCATATGGATTATGTGCTTTTGTTTTGCCCCTATGCTTTGGTGATAATTCCATTTTAAAGAGAAAGAATTGCTACTAAATGAGCCATTGGGTTTTAGTGGCACTCTTGAGAAGGCAGAACCATATCAATATGACTGCCTGCAGCATGTGCCCACAAAGATGCTGCTTTGCAGTTTAACTTTAACATATAGTGTTTGCTCCACTGTGATGTTGAGGCTCAGTTGTGTTCAAGTTTGTGTTCAAGTTTGTGGGACTACAAGGTTGGGGGGTGGAAACAGTAGCTGAAGCACTTTTGCCTCATGCCCCACTTGAAGCAGCCCACAAGTAAGTGCTACTGAGCACTAAAAGGGCCAGTGGAAATTATGAAATAGAGCATTGCTGTGACGCATTCATGACTCTCATCTGATCGTCTCATCAGTGACGTAGAATAATTCTGTGATGCTGTCAGCTCAAAATAGCACAAGGAAATCTTTTGGAAAAACCACACATAGGACATTTCATTCAATTATTCTAGCAGTCTGTAAAAAACATACACAACTATATCCCTCCTGTGGATAGACCTATTTTTTTAACCACTGCTGTTTCCTTGCCACACTGCTCAGCTCAAAATGGGCTCTGGCTGTGGCCTCCTGCTGCAGAGAGAGCTGAGGCATGAGCAAAATCACAGACCATCCTTCTCCAGCAGCACCGCTGGCTGAGGCTTTTTTCTCAGCAAACGTCTGGTGTTGTGTCCACTGAGGGGGGGCGTGTCATCAGCAGGAGTTTTAGTGAGTCTGGAACGTGACATGTGGCATATGGTGTGAGTAAGAGAGGGGAGGACACTGATGACAGCTGGAGCTGGGCATGAGTTACTATCCCTTCTTCCAGGTAGCAGCTTTGCTGTGCTACCAGTTACGTAAGGCTGACTCCCTCACTGCTGCAGAGTGCAGAGATTAACAATACCACAGCAGCCAATGTGACTTTAATACAGAAATGACAGAAGGCTGTGTGAATTTGTTTCTATCCATGATGAGGCTACTAGGATACTCTTCCATATCCCTGTAAATCCCAAACTGGCCTTAAATATAATCCTCTCATCAGCTAAACAACACAGAGGGACCAATATGAGAATACTGTGCCCTGTTTAACTCAACTTCTCATGTGAAATGATTAGTTATTACTCATGGCTTTAGCAGGGTACCCCAGCATGTTATTTTAGGACTGCGTAAGAGAATGCACTGATAACAAGGTCACAGATCATAACACTGACTGCACTGAACATCTTAGCATACCTATTTTTTTGTCATCAGAGACAAACAACAGCGTGGCACCTGCCAACAAGTGTTTTTTTTTGTTTGTTTGTTTGTTTGTTTTGTTTTGTTTTTTAGGAATAAAGCAGTTATAAACAACGTTTAAGGAGGAGGGAGGGGTGGTGATGGCTTAAGTCAAATGCTGGTCTTTGAAAAAAACAACAAAACTGAAAAGGGTTTCAGATCCGATGAGACAGTTTGCTATAGTTTTGAAAGCCAAATGTTTATCCATTCTTGCTTATTATGGAATTTCAGCTGCTCAACAGTTTGGGGCCTCCCTGGCTGTAATTTGTAATTTGTAATTTTCAATAAGGAGAGATCATTTGGAAGAATTGAACATGATTTATTGAGATACAGAATTTGATTAATAAGCTATTTGGCGATTAGACTCTGATGAACCATCATAGCAGAATGGAGTCCCAGCAATGATGAAGATGAGGATGGAGGGTTGGATGGGGCTCTGAGTGACCAGCATGAGGCAGAGATGGGGAAGAGGAGGGTAGCACGAATGAGAATCTGAAAGGCAGAATGACAGAAGAGCACTGAGATTTAAAGCACACAGAACAGAGGCTGATTGGCTTGCAGAAGGCGTGCATGAAAATGACTGGGCTAGAGTAATGATGTCAGTATTCAGTTTGACAGTGTGGGAAAGAGGAAGTGATGTAAAGAATAAACTAGCAGCCTGAACACCCAGGAAATCAGTCAGATGAGTGATCACAGATATTCCTTATTGAACTTATGCATAAGCTTCATTTCAAAATGTACCCAATGTTTTCAGTGGATGATGGGCATACTCTTTTGCTATGGAGCAATGTTGTTGGATGTCCAGTTTTTATCTTCTTACTGAAATAAACAAGAAATTGCCTATAGATCATCCAGTTTTATTGTTGCCTTCATAGATTTGCAAGTTACCAAAACCATGGCCATTAGTGCACCATAGGCCACAGCCCTAAGGATTTTGGCATCCACGATTTTGAAAAAGTATTACAAATTTTTATTGGTCATTTGTACAGAGTACAGTGTTGCACTAATGGATCTTGTTTATATATGCTTTTCTCTACGCATGATAGAATCTGAACTTGCATTTGTGGATGCAGTGACAAACTGTGTTCACAAACAATAGTTGTCAGAAGAGTTCCTGAGCAGGATCGTGTCTGTTCTTAATATAATGCTGCCTGATTGCCAGGAGTTCACAGCTTGTTCTTATTGGTTTTCAGCTTGTCCCTTATGCACAGAGATTTCTCCAGATTCTTTAAATCTGTATATTTGTACTATAGATGATGAAATCCAGAAATTCTTTGCAATTTGACATTGAGAAATGTTATTGTTATATGGTTAAACTATTTGTCCACGCAGTCTTAATAAAGAGTGGTAAACCCCTCCCCATCTGTACTTCTGAAACGCTCAGTCTCCCTGTGATGCTCTTTTTATACCAAAACACCTTACTAATTAACCTCATTGGAAGTCAAGGTGGTGGGGTTTTTTATTATTATTATTTTAACACTGTACAAAGTTTCCTGGGGTTGTTGCCCCTGTTGTTGCCCCTGTCTCACCATCTTTGAAACACATTGCCAGCAAAATTCAAATTGAGCAGATATTTTTCAACAGTTTGTAAAATTTTTGATATGCTGTCTTCTTACTATTTGAGTTGAATATAGGGTTTACATAATTTGCAAATCATTGGTTCCTTTTTTTGTTTACAGTTTGCACAGTGTTACAACTTTTTTGTAAATAGTGTATAGCAGTGTGATTTTAATAGATTTTTTAAATTATTATGATTCATTTGTAAACGCCTATGCAGGTATGGTTATTCTTGTGATTTGCACACGTGTAGCTTGTGAATGCAAATTTCCTGTCCTTGGGCAACAAAGACTATAGACTAAAGACTATAAAAATAGTACTTCAAGTTCCACTTGTTTTCTTTGTCTTATTTCCAGTTTTATAAGATACTGTTTACATGCTCAGATCTGTTTTTCTATTTGCAGGTCCAGCTGTCCCTGTTGGGGTGGACGTTCAGGTGGAGAGTTTGGACAGCATATCAGAGGTAGACATGGTAAGCATTTGGATTGCATTAAATGTCACATGTTACACACAATGTATGGTTAACATGTAATTGGGTAAAGTAGTTATAAAAATGCCTTTGCTGTACGTAACAATAGCATGACAATAATTCATAATTAGAATAGATTTGGTCGGCGTGGAAAAAAGAGGATTATTTTGTCTCTTTAACTCAATATTCAACCCATGCTAAGTAAAAGTAATGAGATTATGGAAGAAAGAGAAACAAAATGCTATCTGTAATGATATCCATCAAGTGGATTTTGTGACTAGTGGCAGATTTAACTACAGAATGTGAGACAGTTTGCAGACATAGAATTTGTTAACAAATGAACTTGCTTCAGCATATGGGGAAGGAACAGGCAAAGCAGCTAATGAGGCAGCACAGCAACATTCTTCATTAACAGCATGGGAATGGACACATGACTAAGACTCTGATAACACTCTGAATGCACTAAATCTGAGCCTTAACATAATTTCAAAAAGAAATCCCTGGTCCTGCATCAGATAGCTCTGTTGGGTCATTGGTATTGGAGGGGCTCTATATGAGTGCATCCTTGTAGTCATACAGATGTTTTCAGTTGGATAATCAGACCTAGATTATGAAAGCTCAGTGGCTGGAACTGTTTATTTTGCTCAAAGTCAGACTGAATGCAACACTGAGTAATGTAATCAACCTTCTGTTCTGGAACCATAAATTGGATCCAAAACAATTGTCCTGATGTTGTGTAAGCTCCTGTTTGCAAGGGCAGTGGAGGATTACATTTAATTTGGATCTCAGGATTGTGTATTTAATTGTTTTGGAACAGAAGGGGAGAAAAAAATGAACGATTCCAGACAACGGCTGGTCTTAATGACATGATGACATATCATAAAGCTCCAGGGTGTTAAACAGTCACACTGCAAATGATCTTTTACTGTGCCATTCCAAGGTTTCGCAAACACAAGATTTTAAGACGTAGACTCTTCTTTTTTCAACAAAATCCCAGACCCTCAATTGGGGCTTTTTCCTATCCTGTCAAAAGGCTGTCATCCACTGCGGAAACTTCAGGCTCTTGCACAAGACTCAAACCCCCACTCTCTTGGGTAAAAATAATATGTGTTTGTGCCACTACAACCCCACTGGCTCATTGTCATTCCCAGGACTTCAAGTGCAAGGTGTGAACAAACAATTCCAGGAAGAGTCCCATAAAAGTAAAAATTGACAGTTAACAAGAAAACATTAAACCTTAGATATCTCCACATATCAACACAAATTCCCATTTTATTAAAGGAATTAGACAAGATATTTTATGCTCTCTAGTAAAGTTAAAGAGCATGTCACAAAAATGTTGCAGTGAGAACAAGGCACATTTTCATGCCTAATATAATGAATAGGCTAACTGCCAGAAACCATATCAAGTTACAAAACAACAAAAAGATATTGGTATTCTAACCGTGCCAAGTACACAGAATAACTGCCTATATATCAATATGTAGAATTATATACTGGCCATCCTAACACCATATTAGACTGAAAGGAAAAAGCACATTTAAATGGCATATGAACTGCATTTGACAGGCAAACTAATAAACTCATTCATTGCATTCCAAACAATAGCTTTATAAAGGACTACTATTCCTGCTTAGTTTATATGTTTATTACTAAAGGAGTGGTTAATACCTCGTGACAAGAAATGTCTTAGATGTTGGTCAGACAACTTGCTTCTCCCCGAAGTCAACCAGGCTTAAAGCCTAGATGGGCGCACTAGGAAGCGCCACTGTGTTATCTCTTTTTCTACACTTTTCTGACTTTAGTGTCTGAGTTGAAGGGATCTTCATCTGCCTCTTCAAATGCAAAGAAGTTATTTTCACTGATGCTGCAGGAGGGGGTCTGTTGCTTAAGCCCTGGATCCTGCAGCTCTTTTCCTGTGAGGAAAGGCATAACACTTGATAGTCAACAGTATCCTCAGGGCATCTCTTTTCTCCTCTTCTCTCACCCAGTGCACTTTAAACTTGGGCAATGTGACAGCAGCAAGGATAGCATCTTTGCTGTCTTACATAGAAAAAAAGTACATTTTGAGGACCTGCAGTATAAAAAAAATTGGATAATGTTGGTTATATGACTTGAACTGTGAGATAGCTCTAGACTTACACCAAAGCAACATGATCTAAAACCAGTGAAGACTACATGGATGCAAGAAGATTGTATTTAGGCCCACGCTCATTTATTTTTCATATGCGTCTTTCACTAAAACAGCATATTTCAGTGCCACAGCACTGCACATGTTGGCTAAGTGGGGATTGGTTTAAAAGAAAGTGTTCTTCATTTATACAGTGTTATATACATAGTGTTATATACATGAAAATGTAAAACATCTATGTTGAAGTAGCTGAGAGGTGACTAGTGTGACAGGCAGAGAGGAGAGAGAGAAAGAGAGACATGCTCTTCCAAAATTGACTGCATTACCAGACATGTGGCCCCATTCATTTTAAATATTGGGATAGTGACTCTGGGAACTGCTAGTTCTGTACTGCAAACATCATCTTGTCATTTAAATATGTGGCTTCTCACACATATAATACAGTGCCATCAAAATTTCTAGAGTTGGTACTGCTGTAGTAAATGGACTGGTTCTAACATAGCACCTTTCTACTCTATTTGAGCCTCAAAGCGCTTTATACTGCATATCTCACACACACATTCATACAAGCACTTTTATCTAGCATTCACACTCTGATGAACGCAACTCAGGGTTCAGTATCCTGCCCAAAGATACTTTGGCATGCAGACTGGAGTAGCCAAGGATCATACCACCAACCTTCCAATTAGCAGAAGGTTCTACCTCCTGAGCCACAGCCAGCCATAGTAGCAGTTATCTTCACCTTGCAAAATGTCCAAAGCCACAGTGAGTGGTTTCATGACTGCAATATTCCTGAAGGACTTGATACTCCCATTCAGTGATGGTTTTAATGTGAAACACAACAGGTCATGACAATAGTCTCAACAGTGATCTTGGTATCGCATTTAAACACACTACATAAGCACCATTTGTCCATATGCATTCCAGGGGTATCTTTTAAATTAGACCACAACTTTTTCAAGACCACAACTGTACCAAGTAGCTTTTAGTGCCTAAACCTAAATATGAAACTAATCAAAGAAAGAAAACAGAGCAAAACATAAATCTGCCAAACAGGGCACACAACCAAGTTGTCCTTGCTGACCAACTTGTGACCAACTTGTGAAAATGTGGACTTTTTAAAAGAGGGACACTATCTGTCAGCATCCAATATTCCCACGCCTGGTGTGTCAAGCCTTGGAGTTGAGGAAGCTGTCAACGTTTTGTCTGAAATCAAACAATAGGAGCTTAAAAACTAAAAAAGGTTCATTAATTCTAATTTAAATATTATGGCTCTTTTCTACCTTTTTTAAACCCAGTGCTTAACAAGCAGGATAGAAACAATATTCCATAGCATTGTCCAAGTACAGTTTAAGCATACCACATACCATGGCTAAAATGTGCTAAATGTACAGACTGAAAACAATCTAAAGTTTTAAGTGTGAGAATGGATGTAACAAGAGTGAGAGAGTGATCGTGAGGCAACATACAAGGTGGCAACTGCTTGTGGGGACTATTTTCAGCTACATCCCTAGCGTGTGTGGATTTAAGTTTAAATAAACTACAGTGTCGTGTTCATGCAGTGCAATAGTGTGTTCTTTTAGAGCTGGAAAATCATCAGCTAATGCTACCATTGGCTACCAAAAAACAGGATTAAAAAACAGGCTTAAAAACAAGTTACTTATAGAGTCCAAAAACATTTTTTTTCTAAGTCTGTAAAAATGTTTATTTCTGTCCTATTGAGCATTTTGAGGAATGACTCACATTTTTCAGGCCCATGTCTTCCAATTTGAGAAATATCTAGCTAAGGTGTGCTAACACTGGCCTCTGTCAGCCTCTGTTTTATTGCGTAGTTGCTCAAGTTACACTTTCAATGAACTGAGTCATTGTAGTTGCACAGCAGTAGTTTGCTTACTGGTTAGGAATTCCACTTTACTTTTTGTGGCAATTGTGATACAGTGATAGATACTAAATTGCTGCTTAACAAAAGCACAAGCAGGGAAGGGTGACTAAAAACAGTTGCTTTAATGCTAGCTACAGAGTTATTTCTAAAGTTTGTTCCTGGCTAACATAGGCACCATAGTGAGTGTCCTAAGTACTCAGTTTTATGGCAATGATATATGGGATAATGATGAACATTAAGTAGCTCAATTGAAACCATAGTAGAGTCATAATGCCAGTGAAACAACTCAGTGAATTCTATTGCACAACACAATATACAATATATTTCTTTATTCTTGTCAAAATTTGCTTGTCATTGCTTAATGTAAACCATTCAGTGCAAAAAGCCATAAAGACAGAAAACTCACTCAGTAATGCTCCAGCAATTTTAGTCTAAAACTTGCTGTTATTAGATAGCATTGGCCATTAGAATCATGCCAGACCAAGTAAGGCTGTAGCAGCAAAACCCCCGAGCAGAGAGTGTAGTGACAGATTCCATACAGAAAATGTGCCGCTTTGTTTCTAATAAATCCAACTTTTAATTAGTAAAAGACAGAAAATGCCATTTATTCTTACAAATTTTCAAGAGCTGCTGTTTATAGAGACATAAAAAAACTAACTATTAAGCCAAAGTTTAAATTAACCAGCAGCCCTGTGGTTATAAGTGCCATGAAATGGTAACATTCAAGGACACATAATTAAGATCATTGAAGGTGAAATCATCTCTCAGATGTATATAGAAGTTATTACTCATGTGAGAGATTCAGACATGCCCCTGAACTTGTCTTACGCAACATCAAAGGTACTTGTTTGCTTGGTGCCAAGAATACAACGTGTTGCTGCAGCCATTATTCCAAAATGATCTGGTGTTATGTAATGCTATGAGGAGAATAGGACAGAAGATGATCTGTGGCGTGGAGGGGGCACTGCAGGGGCATTACCACTCCTGCCTCTATAGCAACAGGAAGGGAGAAGGAGAGAAAAAAAGGGTAATCTAGGACCAGTGGAGGATGTGGACTGACTATTTAGTTAACATATGTTCAGCACTTTGGCTGACTGTGTACATTTAGCCGTTAACAATCTCAATAATCCAGCAGCCACTGGCTGCAGCACTGTAATCCCGGAGGAATTCGATAAATCAGAGGCAGCAAGTCCTCAGTGAGACTTTTTAATCCAGAGGCTGTTTCTCATGCTGTCCCCCCTCCCCCACTCCCTCAGGACTTCACTATGACTCTGTATCTGAGACACTACTGGAAAGATGAGAGGCTGGCCTTCCCAAGTGCCACAAACAAAAGCATGACCTTTGACGGCCGCCTGGTGAAGAAAATATGGGTGCCCGATGTGTTCTTTGTCCATTCCAAGAGGTCCTTCATTCACGACACCACCACTGACAACATCATGCTAAGGGTCTTCCCAGACGGTCACGTTCTGTACAGCCTGAGGTGAGGACAGGAACCAAACACCTTACTTGGCAGGCCCCAGTGCAGCATGTGTACAGCTAGTTTATACTCTGCTTTTTATTCCACAGGGTTACAGTTACCGCAGCTTGCAACATGGATTTCAGTCGTTTCCCTCTGGACTCACAGACATGTACACTGGAGCTGGAGAGCTGTAAGTATTCTTACAGCATGATACTCCATGCTTTTGCCAGGAAATGATGTGCTGCTATATATTAAAGGTCTAATGCATTTTGGCAGCATATTCCATCAGCCAACAGCACACTGATAAAAAAAATAATAAATAGTGTATTTTGTCACTAAGAAGCTGGTGATTGTTTAAGTTATTCCAAAGTCCTTTTAGAAGCAAGTGTCACCAGTCTGCACCCATCTCAGTAAGGCATCTGGGCAGTTATTTAACAAGTGTTTTAAAACCCCTATTGTAATGAATGGACAGAGAACCACCTTAATTTCAATGGTTTAAATTTGAAATATTTTCAATGACAGTAAATTAATTCTTGTGAGAAAACAGTAAATCTGTAGACTTTGTCTGAGTTAGTTAAGGAAATAGTATTTGTTTTAAAAAGAGAAACTGAGAGCAAGAGTGGTGAGTATGAAATTAATCTGTGTTAACAGGTTGATGCCCATATATGGTATACAGATACTGTACATACATATTTAATTAATTTATTATTTGCTGTTTTATTAATGACTCTCCTTTATTAGTTTGGTTCTTATTTGAGACTCAGCCATCTATGGAATACAGGCTTTTATGTAAGAGCTTGCTCTATTTACTTATCACAGATCCAGGTACTGCCACTGAAACTAATACACCTCTCTACTTCCATTCCTGCTTTCTGTCCTGCAGATGCTTACACAGATGAGGACCTGATGCTTTATTGGAAAAGCGGTGATGAGTCCCTGAGCACAGATGACAGGATTTCTCTGTCTCAGTTCCTGATTCAGAAATTTCACACTACCTCCAGGCTAGCTTTCTACAGCAGCACAGGTTGAGAGGCAAAACAAACCCTGAGTTCACTTCCACATACATATTTTGTGTAAGGCTAGATTGCTCACTGGAGGCAACTGCTCCTAAGCTCCACAAAGACCACAGATTTTTCAGAATTAGTGTAGAGTATTTCAATCAACTGATTCATATGAATTGAACATGAAAGAAACTCAATGCAAATTTTAAATGTGTACCTAATCTTTAGTCCCTGTATTGTTATGGGGCCATATGACAAAATCATTTTTTAGCATTAATATTAATATTTCAGTCAACATCACTTGGTATATATTCTTGAGTTAATTTAATGTTTAATCAGCATATTGGTAAACTAACCTAACTGGAGGCTGCCAGGAGGGCTTTTGCCCTGATGTCTGCTGACAACTCAGTCTGGTCCTGATGTTAGAGAGTCAGAAGTCATCCTGTTGGCTGAGTTGAACCTCAATGAGGCAAGTCAAACAAGCCCAAGCCATGTTCATAACTGGAAAACAATGTTAAGGTAACACGGGCCACACTGTATTCTATATTCCCCTCTCTCTTTTCTTGCAGTTTTTGCTTGTGTGAATAAAGGACTGAAATTCTGTGGGATGAAGTGTAACTCTGTACGGAGTTGAGCTAATACCTGTGTAATCAGTTCTGTGAAAAACTCCCACAATGAGCAACATTTTACTCTGAATGTAGAACAACTCTGTTACTCTGAAGTTACAGGGAGCCAAATCAGGCAAGTAGGGCCACAAAATTCAATGCACTGTCTGGCATGCAGAACAGCTCAGTTGGTTTCTGCTGAATGTTCTGCCTCAGGACATAACAGTAGAACTCTGTGTTGACAGTCTTGGTAACAAATTAACAATGCACAACACCATGAATGATGAAAAACTGACAACCATGCGCCTAGTCTCATTGCTCACCTAATCCCCCAGCTTTGAGCTGGGATACTGTGAACTCTGGTCATTGCCGGAAACCCAGCTCTCATCACCAACAATAGTTCTCCACATGAATGTTGGGTCAGTTTGAAAGAGAAGAAGTTCATGTACACTTAAGTTTGGAGGACGGTGGTGAAATTTCAAAGTGCACAGTGCGAATGGGCACAATGGGAGCAAGAGTTCAGCAAGCTGTGCTGAAAGTAGTCTGGAGGTACACAAGAAGATGACCTTGTAGGGTAGATTTGTCTGGTAATAACCTGGTAAGATTTTAGATTTTTATGGGTTGGTCCCTAAACTTTTTGATCAAACCTCACATTTGTGGTGCCATCACTGCCTGGGTGACAAGGTAACATAACTTTCACAGCAGCTAAATGTGCAAAGTTATGTTATGTTATCTATGGTGCTGAATTTCAAATGCTTCCATGTCAAGGTTATTTGTTTTGGCACAGCTTGGTAGTTTTCTCTGTTTTGGCCTTTGGACATTTAGGCATGTCACAATGGGAAAAGCCATTTTGAATTTTGAAGTACAGGTGTAAACTTCATTTAGGAGCTTTAGGATCAGGGTCCTGGTATTCTGTCCTGCCTTAGTGAAACAAGTCAAAAGAACAGTGTCACTAAATAGTAAAATAATAGAGAAAAGTGTGTTAAATTATAATCTCTCTGCCAGTGAGATTTAATTCAGCCAACAAGGTTAGCCCTGTATCCAGAGAAAAACTATTCTGTTGCTTTAGAGGAACTGTAACACAACACCCCGCTATTTTATAGTATATACAGTTGAAGGAAAAACTTTGACCCCTTTGTCTATATTTCTACATAAATATGACCCAAAAAATCATCATATTTACAGACAATTCCTAAAAGTAGATAAAAAAAAAACCCAGGAATGATCAAATATTACATATCAGTGAGTGGGATAAGTGTGTGAACCAAAATGTAATCCCATCTGTGAAATATGGTGATGTTAGTCTGTGTTAATTGGTTTTGGACTGTTTTGCTGCATATGGACTAAAATGGAGTACCATGACTGATGGATACCGCTAAATTCTAAAGGAAATTTTCAGGACATCTGTCCTTAAAATGAATTTCAGGAGAAAGTGGGCCATGCTACAAGACAATGACACAAAGCACACAAGTGCTTGCTCATAGGGGGTCGTCTGACTGTTGGGGTTTTCTCTCTAATATTATAGGGTCTTTACCCCACAATTTAAAGTGTCTTGAGGCGACTGCTGTGATTTGGCAGTATATAAATAGAATAGAATTGAACTGAATTGAATTGAAAGTTGCTTTCCCAAAGAATGGATTAAAAAAAGGAATAAAGATAATACTTTGGAATGACTAAGTGAAGGTTCTGACCTTAATAGAACTGTTGCAGAAGAACCTGAACCAAGCAGTACATGAGAGGATGAAAGCCTCCAACATCTTAGAGCTGAAGCTGTGTGGAAAAATAAGCTAAAATCCCTCTAAACTGACGTGGAGGGCTGATCAACAGTAACTGGAAATGTTTTGTTAAAGTTATTATTCCACAAGGGAAGGAGTCACATCACATTCTCAAAGCAAATTTTCTCATAATTTTTTACCCCACATGTTGGATCATTTAGGTGTGTTCTCTTTATCTGCTTTTAGGACTTATGTTTAAAAAAACAGTGATGTCATCATCATGCACAAATGTAAAAAATTCTAAGGCCTAAAACTTTTTTCTGCAACTGCTCTGCTGACATACTGTTGATCCACATGCACTGGATAACAGAATCTGTTGCATTGCACTGGTTTTGTTACATATGTCCCTTCAATTTTCCACCATCTGTGAACAAATGAGTTGTTAATTTCCCCTTGCACCATCTGCATTCTGTGATTTTAGCATTTTTTCAGTTTTAACTCTGACATATAAAACAAACAAAAAACAATCTATTTTGTTTTACTTGTTCCCCACCTCCAGGTTGGTACAACCGTCTGTACATCAACTTCACTCTGCGGCGTCACATCTTCTTTTTCCTGCTGCAGACCTACTTCCCTGCCACCCTGATGGTCATGCTGTCCTGGGTGTCCTTCTGGATCGACCGCAGGGCTGTTCCTGCCAGAGTCTCATTAGGCAAGAGGATCTGCATCACTGTGAACTGTTGCCTGTTCAAATTGAATGTGTTTCCTAAGCATATCAGAGTGATGTGGAAGTATAAGCCAGTTAGCTCTGTGCTGGATGGAGAAAAGAGATAAAGTGACTCTCTGTAATAGTTCCTAAATAGCCTTCATTGACTACTGTGCTAACAAGAGGTTGTATGTTCTCTGTGATTCAGGTATAACTACAGTGCTCACCATGTCCACCATCATCACTGGAGTGAATGCTTCCATGCCCAGGGTCTCGTACATCAAAGCTGTGGACATTTACCTCTGGGTCAGTTTTGTCTTTGTCTTTCTGTCTGTGCTTGAATACGCTGCCGTCAACTACCTGACGACTTTGAGGGATGGTAAAGACCGCAAGCTCAGAGAAAAAGCCAAGGAACAGGTACAGACACCTTTCACAAAACGCAGACATCTCCAAACGTTGTTAAAAATGTCTTACTTTCATTCCTTTCATCTCTTTCACCCAGTCCCAGACGCTCCCTTGCACCTGTGGCATGCCCCACACCAAGACCATGATGCTAGATGGGACGTACAGCGAGGCAGATGCCAACAGCCTGGCAGGGTACACCAGAGCCTCCATGGTGGCTGAGGACACGTCAGATAAACAGGAGCGGATGGTAGTACATCTGTCCTTGGACAACGAGTCTACTGGCACCAAGAAGAAGGGCATCCGTGGCTTCCGGATCATCCAGAACACCCATGCCATCGACACATACTCTCGCATGATCTTCCCAGGCGCCTACATCCTGTTCAACCTGATCTACTGGTGTGTGTACTGCTGAACATTTTAGTTCAAACTGTAGCAATGAAAGAAAAATACTGTGAAACCATTCCATTCCATCAGGCTTAGGCCTGAGGTACACTTGTTCACGTTAATTTTGGTGGGATGACCTAGGATTATCAAAGGCTTCTGGGTGTGAATATCTCCACATCTGGCTCACGTCACTGCTGGACTGGACAATGAATATAACTTATTGACCTTCCTGCCTCACAAGTTATAATGTACAACAGTCACACTTGAACAACCTCATGGGGCTGGTTGCACATTCAGTCTAAAAACAGACTAATCAGAAGTGTAAAAGGTTTGTCACAACACCCAGAGGGTAAAAAGTGGTATTACTTTTGACTCACTCACAGAGGTGACTGACTGCCACATATCATTTTGTAGCTAAACTCTTATTTGTTTGTTCTGTGTTTTTGTGTTAACTTCAGCAGAAAGCTCTGTGTCTCTCACCTCTCATCACTGAATTTCATCACTAATTTCATCACTAATTTTATTCATTCAGTCTGACATGTGTATGTTAGATGGTTTTAGTTAGTAGCAAAGGCCCATCCCTTTGTTTCCAAGACAAAATGGTAACTACAATAACTTGCTAGGAATTCTTGCTTGCATTTCCTTGCTTTGTGAAAAACATTTAATAATCATTGTGTCTGCAAGTTGACTTATAACATGCTTGACATTTGAATTAATGCTGCCATTTTTCTAGCTATCATCTTATGATGTCCCCGTTCTTATCTTATCTTGTCTTCACAAAACAAAGACTGAACAATTGTCTCTCCAAGCAGGAAAACACACCGCAAGGATTTGTCTTGCCACTGAAATTTGAACATGTGGGAGGCACATGTAGAAATTTCCTTTTTTGTCACAGTCAGCGTGACTTTTCAACCACTATACTTCTGTTGAAAGAATTAGAAGTTTCCCTCACCGCATTTTCTCTGGCAGTGTAGGAAACAGAGCTTTCAAACATGGGGTAAGCAATGGGTAAAAGGGTGTATTTTAACAATAGACTGTATATAAAAGAGAGACATAGCCATCCATTAATTTTGGAGTTGCATTTTAAAGCCTCAACTTTAGTGTTTTGGCCACTGCCATGTTAGGTTTTTGTAGCCAGAAGTTATCATATGTGGACCGGAAGGTGGAGTTATCAGCTACTAAGTTATCAACTATGGCTAACTGGCTTAGATAACAAGCTGCATTTATAAACTAAGTAGTGGAACAGACTAATAGTAGAATTTCAGTCACTAAAACTGAAGAACAAACTCCTTGGACAGGCTGTACCTGAGCAAACCATATTATTTGGTACATTATTCAAACATGATTAAGAGGCCTGGTTCAATGACTCGAATTAGTGAAGGTAAGACCTAGCAGAACACTATCGCCTACAACTCCCTCTGTTAGCAGACCTGTCAATCAAAGCAGCCACGCACCAACTTTAAGCCAGTATACAAATTGATGAGTTACCAAAATAAATAAATAAATCACCCACCATGTACAGTGGGTTGGTCAGTTTTTTGTAGTATGCTTTATAATGCTTTATGATGTTTAGTTTGGCATTTTAATATGGGAGTCTATCTGGAGTGACTCACTTTTGGAATCAGCCTCAAGTAACCATTTAGAGCAACTAGCTTCAGTTATCATCCTCAGAGGTTGATGCTGATATTAAACCAAACCATTACCTTTTCCAAAACCTAACCAAGTAGTTTTGGTGCCTAAACCTAGGAAAACTGAGTGAACATGAGAGTAAATAAACTGACACTGAAATTTATTTGAAAGCAAAAGAAAACAAAGTCTAAAATATAGACCCCTGTTGGACTTGAACCTCAGTTTCTTGGATGATAGTCATAACATTTTGTTATTTTGTTGCACATTTTAAGTGTGCATTTAAAAAAAAACACCCGAGTGGAAATATAGGCAATTAAAAAAAAACCTCAACATGTGTGGCTCCATTGTGTAGTGTTTTACACATTTGCTTGGCAAGCAAAAGGTTGCTGGTTTGATTCCAGCTGGAGGTACAAATTCCCTTTGGGGTTCCATCTGGTGTAAAATGCCAAAGTCATTTTCTAGTGATTTGCTGCAGTTGCTCTACATTTGGATGGAAGACAGTTTTGCACAACAAAAGAAGTGTTGGACTGTTAGATCTGTTAGTCTGTCTGTGTAACCAGCCCCTTCCCAGACTTCCTGAAATAACACTCTCCAATCTGAAGCTCTCAATCTTCATGACAAAACAATAAGAGCATATAATTTGGCTATTGCTTCTGCAACCTTTGAAACTGGCTGAATCACTTATCTGAATGTGTCCAAAGCAGATGGCTAATGAGGCAGTAAGTGAGCTTAATACCAGGCTTTCTTCCTTTGACAGCACTCTAACTACAGTGACAGCATTTCAATTAAAATGACTCAAGCAAATGTAGTTGCCCGGTATTCCTCATGGACTACTGTTGGCATTTCCATAGTAAACCAACCTATTAAGCCAGAACTAAACAAGATGTTGCTACTGTATGGGGTTTAAAGCACCACTCATTACTGTTGCTGAAAAAAGTCTTTATTTGATTATGCATTTACAGGCTTTTTAATTCACCAAGTTTTATTTATGTAATGTTTATTTATTTATTTATTTATTTACAACAGTAATGAATCCATGTGCCATTATACCTTAATTTGGCTAAGGTGCAAGAAACAGGGCTTGTACAGAAACTGTTTGATGCATGCTTCAAGACATCTTTCTAGATGTATTTTTTTCAGAAAGAACTTTACCAGTGATGTAATCAACTTGAACCGCCTTAAGTGAACATTTTTTCATACACCAACATATTTTAACAGCTGTATTATTTTCCTTTTTCTTTTATTTATTTCAGCACCATGAGTGACTGCAGAGTATTACATCCTATTTAGCATTTAATCATATGGGTAAATAGTAGGGTAAATACTAGAAGCTAATTGTAGACCGATTATGCCATGATCTGCACAATGTCATCTGTCACAAGCGCTATAGTTTTATTCCACGAGACTGGTTTACAAGTTAATATTTTAAAAGCAGATATTTCCTACAAAGATATACATTTTTAAAGAAACAGTTTGGCAGTTTAAGAAATTATCTTTTTTTGGGAGGCAACTGGCTTAGTTTAACATAAAGCTAAGATAGGGAAAACAATGAGCCTAGTTCAAAGTTAGTGTTTGTATATTTTTATTCTGGGAACACAACTGTAAAAACCAAGCTTGCACAGAGAGCTGTAGCCTGTCCATTTCATTTGTCTTCTTTCATTCAGACTGACATTGTGTTAATTAGCTTTGTCTGTTGGGGATGGGATTACCTTCAATTAGCTTTACTTTTACCAATCTGTAGGGGGTGGCATTGCTTGCTGCCAAGTGCATCTTCAGTCAACACTGTTAACTGTCAAATTCTCAGTGTCGTTGTTAATGCTTAATGCTAGTTGGCTGTCTTGTTCAGTGGTGGAAGAAGTACTGAGAAGGTTTACTTCAGCAAAAGTAAAAGCTTTAAAAGTCTCATTTACTAGTAAAGGTCAATCGTGTATAATTTCAAATAAGTACAGTGGGTTCAGAAAGTTTTCAGACCCCCTTCACGTTTTTCAATTTTGTTATGTTGCAGCCTGATACTGCAATCGTTTAAATTCATTTTTCTTCTAATTACTCTACATTCAGTACCCCATAATGACAAATTGAAAACAAAATTTTAGGATTTTTTAAAAATTTATTAAAAAGAAAAACTGAAATATCACATTTACATAAGTATTGACTTAGTACTTTGTTGATGCACCTTTGGCAGCAATTACAGCTTCAAGTGTTTTTGGGTATGATACAACAAGCTTTGCACACCTGGATTAGGGGATTTTCTGCCATGCTTCTTTGCAAATCCTCTCAAGCTCAGTCAGCTTGGATGGGGACTGTCGGTGGACAGCCATTTTCAGGTCTCTATAGAGATGATCAATAGAGTTCAAGTCAGGGCTCTGGCTGGGCCACTCTAGGATATTCACAGAGTTGTCTCTAAGCCACTCCTATGTTATTTTCAATGTGAGCTTAGGGTCATCGTCATTTTGGAAGATGAACCTTCGGCCCAGTCTGAGGTCCTGAGCACTGTGGAACAGGTTTTCATTGAGGATGTCTCTGTACTTTGCTCCATTCAGCTTTCCCTCAACCCTGACCAGTCTCCCAGTCCCTGCTGCTGA
Source organism: Paratilapia polleni (assembly GCA_015106735.1). Lineage (NCBI taxonomy): Eukaryota > Metazoa > Chordata > Actinopteri > Cichliformes > Cichlidae > Paratilapia > Paratilapia polleni. The sequence continues at coordinate 150 of VUQI01054945.1, read as the reverse complement.
AAAATACCCCCACAGCATGATGCTACCACCACCATGCTTCACTGTGGGGATGGTATTGGGTAGATGATGAGCGGTGCCTGGTTTCCTCTAGACATAACATTTAGAATTGAGGCCAAACAGTTCAATCTTGGTTGCATCAGACCAGAGAAT
>VUQI01054938.1:0-18488 GCA_015106735.1 Paratilapia polleni | reverse complement strand
GAACAGTGCTCTGTGAGATGTTCAAAGCTTGGGATATGTTTTTATAACCTAATCCTGCTTTAAACTTCTCCACAACTACATCCCTGACCTGTCTGGTGTGTTCCTTGGTCTTCATGATGCTGTTTGTTCACTAATGTTCTCTAACAAACCTCTGAGGCCTTCACAGAACAGCTGTATTTATACTGAGATTAAAGTACACACAGGTGGACTCTGTTTACTAATTAGGTGACTTCTGAAGGCAGTTGGTTGCACTGGATTTTATTTAGGGGTATCAGAGTAAAGGGGGCTGAATACAAATGCACGCCACACTTTTCAGATTTTTATTTGTAAAAAGGTTTGAACACCATGTATCATTTTCCTTCCACTTCACAATTATGCACTTTGTGTTGGTCTATCACATAAAATCCCAATAAAATACATTTAAGTTTGTGGTTGTAACGTGACAAAATGTGGAAAAGTTTAAGGGGTATGCCTTTACAAGGCACTGTATTATCTGCACTCTAAGAAAATCAAGAGTTAAAAACAACCCAGTCTGGGTAGTTTTCCGTTACACTGCTGGCTAACTACTGATGACAATATTACCACAATTTATTACTGTATATAAGGCCCTGTGTTTGTGTCACTAACAAAAACATTTCCTTAGTTTGTTACTGAATTGCTTTCAAAAATTGGTTCATGTGCAACTTCACATTAAGTAATTTAAGCATCTTATGATGCAGGTTTTAAATAATTATTTAAAATGGTAATGATTTTAAATAATAATCAGCAGATTGATGGCCATGTGAGGTCATGACAAATGAAGCAGACATAATATCTGAAGTTGATTCAAAGTGTTGAATTTGTATTTTGTAGCTTTTTAGTGTAATTTTAAATATGAGGCCCGAAGAGATGTCAGTGCAGTGAGAGAGGCCATCATTAGGCTGAAAAACTAAAATAAACCCACCAAAGATAGCAAAAACTTCAGGAGTGTCCAAATCAACAATCTGATTCATTCTTAAATAAAATGAATGCATGGACCAGCTCAGCAACACTAAAAGGCCTGAAAGACCACAGAAGACAACTAAAGTGTATGATGAGAAAATTATTTCCAAGGTTAAGAAAAACAGCTTCACAACATCTAACCAAGTCAAGGACACTTGAGGAGGTAGGAGTATTACTGTCACGGTCTATAATCAAGAGACGCCTTCATGAATGGAAGTACAGAGAGTTTACAACAAGCTGCAAACCACTGGTTACACTCAGGAACAGAAAGGACAGATCAGAGTTTACCAGAAAACATCTAAAAGAGCCTGAACAGGTCTGAAAATGGTGGAGGCAGCATTATGGTATGGGCATGTATGGCTGCCAGTGGAACCAGGTCACTGGTGTTTACTGATGAAGTGACTGCTGATAGAAGCAGCAGGATGAATTGTGAAGTGTACAGGGCTGTACGCTCTGCTCAGATTCAGACAAATGCCGTAAAACTGATCAGACAGAGCTGCACAGGGCAGATGGATAATGAGCCAAACCAGATTGCAAAAACCCAAGAGTTTCTCAAGGTAAAGAAATGGGATATTCTTCAGTGGCCAAGTCAGTCACCTGATCACCAAATGGGTTCTAGACTGCAGGCAGTCACTGACTGCAAAGGGTTTTCATCCAAGTATTAAAAACAGTTCTTGTATTTAAAATTATGTTAGTTTGTCCAATTAATCTTGAGCCTCTGAAAATGGGGGACTATATAAAGTTACTGTAATTCCTAAACAGTTAATGCAATACTTTTGTTAAATCTCTTAAATTAAAGATGAAAATCTGCACTTCAATCACACTGTTTGATTTAAAATCCACTGCTGTGGTGTACAGAGGCAGAATTACAAAAATGTTGTCTTTGTCCAATAAATTATGGACCTAACTGTAGATTGAACAGATTTAATTTCGGATACAAGGCTCAACAGAGCTGTGACTCTTTCTTAGGTTGGCAGGAATTAAAAGAAATCTGATGTTGTGGTTTTTCTCTCAGTGATAAATAGAATGGGATTCTTACTAAACAAAGGGCTTTTTAAAGATATCATCAGACAACCAGACAAAACTTCTTCTCCAGCTTACGAGTTATCTGCTTTAAGGCACGCACTTCTGAATTAGACCACGGGGTCAAGCTCTTTTGATTTGAAGCTCTCTTTTTCAGAGGAGCCACAGTATCCAGCGTCATACGCAGAACTGATGTAAGACTATCAACAAAATGATCGACCTCTGTGGGAGAGAAGTTTAGGTAGCTGCTCTGCATTGTGTTGGCACATGGCATTGAAGAGGATAAAAGTGGAGGAATTACATCCTGAAACTTAGTTACGGCACTTTCAGAAAGACATCTACTGTAATAAAAAAAAGACCCGAAGTATCAGCTGAGCATTTGCAGTTGAAACTGAAATAAATGAAACAGTAAGTAGCAGCTGAGCTGCAGGCATTATGTAGATGCCAGGGTGAAGTGAATGCACTGATGAAATCTCAGTTAAAAAACAAAACAAAAACAGATAGAAATGGTAAAAAGTAAAACATGACTTCAGTGTCATAGTGCCCCTGTCCTTCAGGTGGGGACCAAGCATATTTCTTTTCTCTCCCCTGCTTGCTCTATCTGTTCTCCCTCTGCCGTGTGTATGGGTGTGTGTGTGGGATAATTCTGCTTACCTCAACCCAGAAATAGGCGTGGCTCCAGCTGGCGCAGTTGCATCCTGTCATTGAGTCCTTTGAGGTGTAACCACAACATTCAGTTGCAATGTCATCAGTCATTTAAGTAGTGAAGATAGTTTAATTCAGTGGAAGTTGAAGGACTGAAGACTGTTCATGTGGACTGTAAGTAGCCGGTTTATGCAGACTGAATGAAGTGAAAACATTCATGTAAAAAACTTATGTTGGTAAAAAAGTTGAAAAATAAATTTAAAAATTACTGCGTAAAGTAGCAGTTTGCAGAATGAACGCAACATTTTGGACACTAAGTTTAAATGAACACATACACCTTCTCTCTCATTCAAGGTTCTAAATACACAGTGAGGGGTTGCTGCCTGTTTCTCTTTCCTCAGTAATGTTTCACCGTTTTCATTTTGCAATTTTAAATGGTTTTGAAACAGATGAGCTTCAGTTTCATGCATACAAATGCTTCTTTTCCACCTCACTGAAAAGGAAAATGACTGAGGAGCTGAACTGGACAAAGGACATCATGGCTGCTGTTCAGAGCTGTCATCAGTGTCCTTCTTCATTTCCCATCATTCCCTGTGTGAGTGCTCCCTCCTCCAAAAATTACACTTCATGGCCAATTTTCTTCCCTTTATCTTTCCCACACTCTGTCTCTTTTGTCCTTGTACACAATCACTTTTTCCATCTCCTTTCACTCCTTTCAGCTCTTCAGCTCATCTTTCGGTTTCTCTCTGGATTGTGTGTATATATTTATAGCACTGAAAACTTGAAACTTGGTTGAAAATTCACCAAGGTATAATGATAATGCTGGGCACACCTGCCTCACTAAATATGCATTCAAAGATGTGGTTACTCTGCTCAGCTGCACTGAAGTACAAGAGTCAGCTGTGAGGTTATGGAGTGTGGTTGTAACAGTAAATACATTTTATTGTACTGAGTGGTAGAAGTAAATAAAAATGTTTCACACATCGTTTGCTTTTAGTTCACCTTTGGAAATTAAAGGAGTTAGGGAATCGCATGCAGTGGAACAAACCATTGTAAGGTACAGGACAGAGATTTCCAATTTTTAAAACTTAAAAATGTATTTGTTTTCTTCAGGTGCCCTTTGACAGAGTGAACAACAAAGTCTTCTGGTTGCTATATCTAAACTATGCATTCTGGTAATGGTCTACTCTTGTTTGAGTCCTCCCTTCCACAGAGATCATTCAAAGTGACATGGCTTTCTTTCCACTGCAGAACCACAGAGGTCTGTCCATGGTCATCTAGTATTCTTCTGAATTGATCCTCCCATTTTCATAACCCATTTATACTAAACATACTCAGCTCTATCTGCCCCTCCTGCAGGACAAACTGACTGTCTCTCAGCCCATGAGGTAGAATGGGTCGTCTACTAGTTGATCAGTGTTTCGATCCCCGGCTCCTCCAGCCTGCATGTCAAAGTGTCCTTGGGCAAGACACTGAACCCCAAACTGTCCCTGATGCGAGTGTGTGTGTGCATGTGATAGAAAGTGGTTAAAGACGTATAGTAAAGTTCTGTTTGAATGGGTGAATGTGGCCTGTAGTAAAGAGCACTTTAAGTGCTCAGCTGAGCAGGTACCAGTCCATTTACCATTTACATCAGGACATCTCAAAGACATCTCAACTGTCTCTACAAGACTTAGGTCCTTATGATCTGAGACAGTTCTTCTGTTTGGCACATGCTGACAGGCGAAATTTTAGAAAACATAAAACCTTCATATATCACAACTGTTTATTACCCTTGCAACTTCAATACAAGTGCCCAGTTAGCCTTCACAGTAAGGTGCTGAATTAGACTACCCGATAACCTATCAGAACAAATGTTAATTATTTCACTAACAGGCTGAGGTGAAGGTGATTTGTCCATCTACTGTCTGCTTCCTAAAGCCTTCCACACTACCTTTTCATTAGCACTCTTACTGGCCAAGCCCAAGAATAGTAAAAGAGACACTCTGGTGGATGACATCTCCCTTCTACACTGTAACAGTTTTTAATTGCTGGATAGTTATTAAGCTGTAAATGTAAGTGCATACTTTTCCTGCTAAGGGAATGGGAGTTTCTGAGTAGAGACCAACCCACAAGAGCCTTCTTTTGCGGACCTGACTTAGACACACATAATCTGTTCTTTTACATCACTGAGGAGAGGCTACTGATATCGTAATGTAATGTGAAATCCTAAGTGTTTGTTTCCTTTGTCTTTCTAAATGCTTTCTTTTCCTTTTTTTCTATGCCTTCTCTGTGTCTTACTGTTAGTTTGTGTGAGTTCATTCTTGTTAGAGTTTTCTTGTGTGAGTTTTGTTTTGAAGGGCATATGTTCTTTGTGTATATACAGTATAGAGTTTATTTCAAATAAAAATATTTGTTTCACTGATTATTAACTTAATGTATAATGTATAATGTATAACTTAATAATGTATTTCAGTTTCGCTGGGTCAGCTGTGTCTGACCCTTGCCTGTTTTTGGATTGAAAACTTGGATTTTGAACTTGAACTTTTTTTGAACTTCTTGGTGTGTCCTGTGCACCAATTAGTAATGAGAAAATACTGCATTGCTAGAGAGCAGTGAATAGACATAATTAACTGGTAAAACATCATGTGATATGATCTTTTTTCTCTACAATAATTTCCTCAGTTACACACTGATTGTCCTTCTGTTACAACACAGTAAATCAAGCTGGATTTTAATGTGAGTTTTTTAATGTTGAAGTCCCATAAAATAACATTTACATGGTAAATAACATACATATGTGATGCTTAGCAATAATATTCACGTTAGTCTAGAAACTGTACATTCACCTTGAACAAAATGTTAACACAGTGCTTTCTGCAGCAAAGTAACACAGGATTAGGAATGAAGTCATTTAACACACTCTAACAAAGAAATCAGGTGCAAACACACACATACTTTTTATATAAATGACAAGCACAGCTCTGTAAACCCAAGTATACAAACAATACTATCTGTTTCAGTTTTCACTGCATATTTACTAAGTAATACCACTTGTGAAGTGAATTGAGGGAACTTGTAAAACTACACATTAGTAAAAAGAAGCCACAATTTGCTTCCTGTTGAAAAAATATGACCTTTCTCCAATAAATTAGCTGAATTACTTCACCAAGGTGAGAGCTGAGGCAGAGGAAAGTCCTGTTTGTTTCTGCGTCTGTCTGCATGATTCGGCAAAAAACTACCAGGCTGAATTTCATTAAGTTTTGTGGAGAGGTGGAGAGCACTCTTTTCGTTTAACATGAATTTCCACATGACTTAAATGAAGACAACACTGACATCTGAGCAATACATAAGGTTAAAAATGGACTTTTATTCAAAGTCAAATACTGGCCAGTCAGTGTCGTTCACGTCTGAACTGGTAGTGTAGCAGTGATGTAACAGTCTGTAACAATCTTTCAAAGTGGATACAAGCACCAAAATCTGCATGCTTGTCCCGCTCGAGCCATTCATTTGAAAAATCCCATCAGCTACTTGAATTTTCAAAAAACGCCTCCACTTTTTCCATATGGCCACTTCCAGCTGGGGAACCAGCACAAAATTTCAACCACTGGATCAATTAAGTTTGAAATTTTAAACATAAAAAACTGGATAACTGCAAGAAAACATTTACAGTGACAATGTGGGAATACTTTACAATTTCCATATTTTATATTATTAGTTAGAAATATATTATTATCAGTTTAGATAAAATATAACAAGATCTGTTAAGGACTGGGACAACTTGTGGTGAAGTGGAATTCTTCAGGAGTTACCACAGTGAGTACGTACTCGCCCAGCACGGTCCCGGTGGATCACCGTACTGAACGGATGACGCAGGAGACGGCACTGAGAAAGAAGGCAGAAGCGAGGCTGCTGGGCCAGCATTCTGATCAGGCTGAGGAGAGCCTCACACATGCCTGCATCTTCCAGCATCTTCCTGACCAAGGCCACATCGCTCAACAACAAAATGGATGATCTAGAGCTGATCACAGAGGCATAAAAACTGGTAAAGAACTGTTCAGTTATGGTAATAACAGAGACTTGGCTTCACACAGGTATCCCTGATGAAGCTGTCATATCAGCAGGCCACATAGCACACTGGGTGACATGAATGCCGACTCCAGTAAAACCAAAGGAGGAGGACTATGCATCTACTCTAATGACAGGTGGTGTACAAATGCAGCAGTCACTGAAAGTCACTGTTCACCAGATTTGGAGTTTATTACACTGACATGCCGGCCATTCTACTTGCTGCTTGAGTTTACTGAAGTGCTAATGTCACAATAGCACTGAACATCTTGCTGTCAGTCATTACATCCTGATGAGATTTTCATCGTAGCTGGGGACTTCAACCATGCAAATCTAAAAACTGTCCTCCTTAAATTCTACCAGCATGTTACATGTCCGACAACACGTCAAAACAGATTGGATCATGTATATAGCAACATTAGGGTAGGATCCAACGTCTCCCCCCATCCTCAGTCTGACCACCTATCCCTCTTTCTCACCCCAGCATACAGACCTCTCATTAGGAAAGCAACGCCTGATGGGAGAAATACAAAGATGTGGCCTGAGGGTGCTATCATTCTACTCCAGGACTGCTTTGAGAGCACACGCTGGGATCTATTTGCACAACAGGATATAGCAGACTGCACATCCACTGTCCTTTTTTCCAGAACTGCAGTGATAACATTACCGTGGACAAACAGATCACATTATATCGAAATAAACTATGGATGACCAGGAATGTCAAGGAGCTGATGAGAGACGGTAATACTGCCTTTAGGTCTGGAAACAAGGAGCTACACAGCATTGCCAGATCCAACCTAAAGAAAAGCATCAAGGAGGCAAAAGCAGCCTATAGTGTCTGGCAGGGTATCCAGCATCTCACTAACTTCAAGGGGAGCAAAGACCCAGCCACCAGCAATAGTAGCTACCTGCTTGCTGAGGAGCTCAATCATTTCTCTGCTCATTTTGAGGTGACTAGGACAGAGACCGGGGCCAGATCAAATCCATCCACCAGCGAGCTGGCTCTTACTGTGAGCACACAGGATGTTAGAGGAGTGCTTTGTGGTGTGAATCCCAGGAAGGCTGTTGGCCCTGATGGCATTCCAGGGAGGGTGGTCAGGGACTGTGCGGACAAGCTGACTGAGGTATTTAGTAACATCTTTAACCTCTGTCAACATGCACTGTCCCCAAGTGTTTCAAATCTGGCACCATTGTGCCTGTACCCAAGAAAATATCTCTCAGCAGCCTAAATGACTACAGACCTGTGGCTCCCACCTCTACTGTAATGAAGTGCTTTGAGAGGCTGGTCCTAAAACACATAAAATCCTCCCTCCCTCCCACTTTGGACCAACACCAATTTGCATGCAGGGCAAACAGGTCGACAGCAGACACCATCAACACTGCTCTCCCCACAGTGCTGACTCACCTGCAACACAATGGCTCATATGTGAGAATGCTGTTTGTGGAATTTAGTTCTATTGGATTTTAATTAGTCCAAACTTCATGACCTGGGTGTGGGTCAGCAGACATGCAAGTGGATTAAGGACTTTTTAACAGACTGTTGACAGTCAGTCAGGCTGGGGTCCCGTCACTCCTGGGTCCTGACTCTCTGGAGCCCTGCGGGGTTGCATGCTGAGCCCTCTGCTCTACACTCTGTACACCCATGACTGCACACTAAACCACAACACAAACACAACCATCAAGTTTGCAGACAATACAACTGTAGTGGGACTGATACATAACAATGATGAGTCTGCCCATAGGGAAGGGAAGTCCAAAAACTGACTGCACGGTGCTTTCTTAACAAATCAGTGCTTGACCCCTTCAAAACTTAATAACTGTTAACTGACTTCAGGAGGAAGAGAGAGGAACCTGCTCCTCTATACACCAAAGGGGACATGGTGTATAGAGGGCACACAGATCTCACAGGACCTCACATGGACTGTTATGGACTGTGTGAAGCAGCGGTTTTGTTTCTTAGGGTCACTGAGGAGAGTGAACCTGTGCCAGCAGCTGGTGTTCTTTCACAGATTTTGTGCTGCAGGTATCTTCTGTCATGACATCCTGGTGTGGTTCACAGGCTGCACTGTGGCTGACAGGAAAGCACTGCAGAGTGCCATTAAATCAGCACAGAACATTGTACACACACACACAGCTACCCTCTGTCACTGACATATACAGAGTGTGCTGCCTGCGGTGAACCAATAGCATAATCCAGAGCTCAACCAGAAAACACCTGTCCACTCTGCTGCCCTCTGGAAGATGCTATAGCTCCATGAAGACCCGCACCCCTAGACTCCTGAACAGTTTTTATCCATGTGCCATAAAAGAACTGAACTCTCAACAAAAACTGTGCAATGTCATGTTAAGTGCAATAATATCCTCCTCCTAGTATCAAGGAGAGACTGACTGTGCATTTATTTCATTATTTATTTATACTTTTTACAAGTTGACTTTTTTAAAATGCGACTTACTTTATCTTTTATCTCCTGTCTCCTTTTTTTTAATCTTGTACTTTCAATCTTTTGTACCACTGATGGGAGTTGCACTATAATTTCATTGTATGTTCGTGCAGTGACAAAGGTATTGTATTCTAGTCTAATAATTTTAATATTCTAAAATCGGTCACATTTAGTGACTCATACATGTGTCCAAGTTAACAGGCGCGGTGGGAGCTCCATGGTGTCTGTACCTCAGACATGTTACAGGCACGTGTGCAGGTCGAGGGATTATCTTTTTACCAGTTTCATGGCAACTAGGTACGGACATGGACTACATTCAGTTCAGTGCTAGTTAAGCCCTATTCCCATTCATTAAACCGATTTCATATATTTACCCATATGAAGACCCACACCACCAATTTAATGTCACATGCATTTTAAAAGGCATGTCTTTGGACTGTGAACTCCTCACACCAGGAGGTTCAAACCCACCTTTTTGCTGTAAGGCTACTGTGGACTGGTATACTGGTATTCAGACCATAACACTTTTTACATTACAAGCTACATTTACCCACACACACACACACACATATACAGGACTTTCTTTTATGTATTTTAAGTGCTTTTTAACTATCATGCACAACCCAGTGGATCAGGAGGCAGTTTTGGATTTGTTATCTTCTCCCAGGTGACTGGGGGAGCCAAGGATCAAATTACTGACCTCCCGGTTAGTAGACAACCCGCTCTACCTACGAGCAGCTTCTTTGAGTTGGGTAAGCAGTTAGGAGTGCCTGAAGGAGCGCCAGGAGTCCATCCAGGAGATGTGGCCAAGGTAAAAATACTGTCTCTACTACTACATCCCTACGCCCCTATTAACAAATTATTTTGGAAATAAGTTTAGATATGGTACAGAGACGCTTCTTAATAATTTCAGACTTTTACATGGTCAAATATGAATGGTTTGACACTAAGCTCACGTAAGAAGTCAAATGGCCAAAAATCATTAATGGCCATCTTCAAAATGGCTACCATCTTGAAATTTCAAATAGCTATTGGGCTTTATCAAAAGCATAATCATAAAAGAGTACATGTGCCTTATATTTTGGCACTTGTCTTCAGTCGTAGCACTGACAGGAGATGCACTATAATGTCACTGTATGTTTGTGCAGTTCTAAAAGATTTCACTGAAACATATAATAGGTGATACGTCCCACTGTGGCACATGACACAAAACCTACAGCAACATCACACTGGTACACTTCAAATAGCTCAACACTTGGAAACACACATCTGTTGCTTTAAAGAGGGACATTTTTCAGACACATATCAGTTTCATGGCTGTACAGTGGGCACACAGATAGAGTCAGGACATGGTTAGCCTAGCTTGGCATAATGTCTGGAAACGGCCTGTTTGTGTCCAAATACATAAAGTTAACATGCAATAGTGCAACTGCAATGCAAAACCAACTTGCAGTTATAAAGGGAGTTTTATGCAAACATGTTTCAGATGTGACGTTAAAGTTCTGGGATTAACAATGAACTTCCTGCACTGACATGGGACTAACCTGAGGACAATAAAAAACTCACACCGTGTATCATCACTATCACACACTGATTTTAACATCACGTAGCTTAAACTGACTTCAAATATCTTAAATATAATTACGAACTAGTAGCTTTTCAGGTTGAAGGGGGCCAGCTGGTTTCATTTCAGTTCCAGTTTCAGTGTAACTGTAAATATGAGGCACCCGCCTCTTGGCTTTAATAGTCTTCTATCGAAACCCAATTCTCACATCACAGGCACTTCAAACAAACAAATCTCCAGCTTCCCCACGATCTGAGATCATTCCTAAGCACAGTTACCATTGGTTGATACTCCTTTCAGAAGTGACACCTATCTGAAGGGACAGGGGACAAATGTCCTCATTGTCAGCTCATGTTTGTCCTCTGATGCACATGTGCCATGTGTGCACGGTGATGGATCTCATAAAAACTTCTGTTAAACTGCTGCTGCTGAACTGCAGGACAGAGTGAAGCTCGTTATTTTTTAATCACATCGTTTATGTCAGCAGCTTTATGCATGCTACTAGTCTCCACCACAATTCAAAGACTTTAGAGATTTTATTAGTTAAATAGATAAATTAGTTAAAGTATTCAAACAGTTTGCTCTCTCAAAACCTGATCAGTCAACCAACAAGCACTGTGCATATTTTAAGACAAATCAACAACCTATCAGTAAAGTTTATTTTGTGTCATTTACTACCACAGCTGACAGGTCTTTATCTCTGTGACACAACAAGAGCTCAGCTGATATTATCTATAAGCATTTACATACAAATAAATAACACTGACTCCATATGGCTGCAGTCACTTTAGAAGACAATGAAAAAGTTACATTTGTCCACATTATTCTAAATAAAAAAATCTTGTACACTAACAGAGTAAGGCCTGCAACTTCCAAACATTTTATTTGGATTGTAGGTTTTTTAAGATGATGTTTACAGATTTACTTGCTTTACATCCTTTCTTTTCTCTCTTTAATTTGTCATCCATCTGTATATTCATTTACAGACGGATGACAAAATAAAGGGAGAAAAGAAAGCATTTTAGTAAGGTGTTTGTTGGGCCACCTGGTGCTGACAGAACACCTTCCAGGTGCCTCAGTTTTGTTTCTACAAGTCTCTGGAATTCTGCTGGGGGGATGGAAACCATTCTACCAAAAGATATTTCCTCATTTGGCATTTTGATAATGAAGGTGGATAGCGCTGTCTATCATGTTGGTCCAGAATCTCTGGGTTGATCTCTCGTGCCGGTTAAGACCAAAGCATATGATTCATGGTATTATCAAACTATTGAGTGACTCAAACCTTTCCTGCAAACATCATAACAGAGCAGCTGTACACACTCACTGACAGGATCAAGGGTTCAGGTCTTTCCTGTAATTTATCACACACCTGTATGTTCTCAGTGATTTGTTATCAAAGGATTTGGGTCATGTTTTTTTAGCTTTAGCCATTATTACTCACTGAGCAGATTGCTGAGATTTGGAAATATCACTAAAGAGAAGTCTGACGAATCATGAACCTCAAGCAGTCAGACAATCTGCTGGCTGAGGATACAAAGACACTGCAGAACACTGGGTCGGCTGATGTCACGACAAGGTGCAGTAAATGAAATGTCCCCACCCTGACAAATTATGCTATGATGTACATTTAAGGACAGCTGAGCCTAACTCCACCCCCCAGTGTACCTCTTCACCCTGAAACCACTGCTCACTTCAGGCTGGTTGATGTCGTCCTAGCTTTGGCAGCTGGCAGCATTTCAAAAACAGAAGGTTTTGAGTATCATCAAGTAATTGTGTGTTTGTGATCTGTTAAGGCAGAACACATAGACATCTAAAAACTGCACATGATCCATGCAGATGCTATATCTAAGCCTGCAGCTCAGAAAATGACTAACAAGACATCATCCCAGTTTACAGAGCGATTTACTGGCTTAACTTCGTCTACCACAGATGCTCATTCTGTGGAATAAGGGGTTATTACAGTTTACAGTTTGCCACTTCAGGTCATCTGGATAAGCTGTTAGTTCAGTCTTATTACAACTAATGGCCAAAGCTACAAAAATGAAACCAAAGCTTTAACAAACTGGAGATTAACCTCTCTTGTAGAAGCGCTCATGGCAAGCTGTGGACACCACAGACGGTTGTTATGATGATTTCCCAGTCTGCTTGGAGTGCGCTTGGAAGATGCATGCACCGCCGTTGCCCTTGTAGCACAAGTATTGCAGTGTCTTCACGACAAATTGGAGGGCACATGGATGCCTTCAGAGTCTTATGTTCACCCTCTGATGGCACAGATTTATGTCACCCGGGCCCAAGAGGACCCTTCCAAACTTGTGAACACAGAAAGTATAACAGGCACTTCAGTCCATTTTTAAAGCAAATACAAGCTGATAGCATGCCAACACACGGAATGCCAAAACCAGATGCACAAATTAAACATTAGTATGTGTTTGCGCTGTTGTTAAACTGCCTGTTTGTGCTCTACAGTGATTTGTTTTCTTCAGCTGTTTGAGCAACAGACTGGATCAGACACTGCAAACTACAAGCGTGAGAGGAGGTCAGTATGCTCTGCAGGGCTGCTTTATTGGGTTACTGCCATCACGTAAAGAATCATTAGTGTGTGGCTGATGTACCTGCCAACCCCCCCGGCTATTCCTAACTGCAGTGTAAGTGCAGCGCTGTGTCAATCACTGTCAGCGCCTGCATTTCACATTCCTGCCAGCTCGTCTGGCACCTCTCAGTCAGGGCACTTTTAGACTCTCTCAAGATGATCCCTCATCACGCACTCACCATGATCCTCACACTCACAACCCTCCTCCTCCTGCTCACCATCATAGACTAATACTTCTGTGGTGCTGCTTAACAAAACTTTCCTGCTTCTCTTTACTAACTGCTCCTTTCTCCTGGCGGTTAAGCTCCTGCTGGGGCCCCTCAGTCACCACCTCCCTGCTGACTGGCCTCTCATTAGATTTCCTGTCGTGGTCCCACTCTTCACCCAGCACACTCCCAGCATCACTCAGGTCACCCAAGTGCTCCACCGAGTCACACTTTTCCAGGTCAGAGGCGATGGTCTGAAGGCTGATGACTGACATGCAGTCTGAGCCAGCCTGCTCTGCCTCCAGTCGCTCCCTCTGGCCCCAGCCACTCTCCCGGTGCCTCTCCACCCACAGCCGGGTTTTCTCACCGTCTGCCCAATCGCTCTCAATGGTGCCGACTCCCACACAGCTACTGCCATGAATCCCAGTGGCAGTTCTGACCTCAGCCTCAGCACCAACAGGGGAGCTCCGACCGCCGCAGATGGCAGGACGCCCCCTGCTGGCCCTGTTTCGCCCCCTCTGTGCATGGATCTGCTCACTGATCTGCTCCAGGTTTCGCAGGGCCACGGAGTAACGCATTTTTACTTTTGCCACCTGTTCCTCCAGCTGTACTACTTTAGCCTTATGTTCCTGAAAAAAAGTTAACAACAAGTTAGGAAGGCTCACAGTGACACATTTCAGTATCTCTACACCAATTAAATATATCTTGTTTAAAGCAGTGAGGTTACATAAATGCATTGTTTAGTGCTTCTATTATCCTGTGGTAATACACTCACTATTCACTGAAAATTCTGTCAGCAATATACAGTAGTAATACTTTAAGCTGTATTGATTAAGTTTGTAACCACTTGGGTGCAGTGGACCAAACAGAAAGCTGTTGCACAAATGTACCACTTTAAGGGTTATTTATCCAGACAAACAGCTTTGGCATTTTTTTGTATGCATAGGGGGTCATTTGATTGTTAGGGTTTTCTCCCAAATACTGTAGGGCCCTTACCTTGCAGTATAAAGCACCTGTTGCGAGTTGAATTGAATTGAACTGAATATTCCTGCTTGTGTCCACAAACAACATAAAAAATGAATTATGTCTCTTTTTGACCAGCAGAAACACACCAATAAAAGTGACAGCTCTACTCACAGACTGTGTGGCTTCCAGGTGAGAAAGGTATAGCACATGTGGAAGTGCTTTACACAGACAGCTTTTATACACAATACATAAAACAACACAAACTGCATTCTGACCACTATTGTGGGCACTATCTTGATTTCAAAATCACTGCCATAAAATGCAGATTTTTCAACTGCAAAGACTGTGGTGGGGAATGGCTAACTCTCTATAGATTACCAGCAATAGATTGCATTAATTTTGACAGCAATCATTAATTAATGCAATACTTTTTTGTAAAATTTGTAATATTTAAAGCAACCTCATTCATATAAATGATATGGTGCTATTGCAACAGCAAGTATTATCTGTTCATGTTTAATGGAGTTTAATTGTGTATTCTCAGTCATGGACACAAAATCAGAGCTTTTCACATCTCCTTTGATGAAGTGGATTACAGCTGACCATGAAATCACCTGGATCCTTCATGACTCCTGAATTACTTCTTAAGAGAAATGTTCAAAAGCTGCACAACATCATGATCAGCCCCCTCCATGTAATCAATATGTGCATAACACAGCATTGCCTAGGCAACGGTTCCAATATTTCAGGAATTTGGAAACCCCTTCCCAGAACAGTAATCTTGTTCAGCTGGATATGAGGAGCTCAGGGATGAAAGTACATTTTCCAATCTCAAGAACATTAACGCAACGGGGCAGTCACAATACGGACTACTGGTTGGCTTGAAAAATGAGTTACTTCAGTCTAATCTCAGACATCATCTATAAAGTAAATACTGCTACAACCCAGCACAACAGCCACAACATAACGTGGACACTGATGCCAGAGTTTGTAAAAATATTGCTTTTATTTTAAATTACTTAATAATCTCAGCTAAAAATGACATCCAAGAGAGCATGACAAGGTCTGGCAAGAAGGGCTGTCTCCCCTCCACAAGCTGACCTTGGGCATGCCTTTATCCACACCTCCTCAGGTGTAGACCATCAGCAATTAAATCCAGGCAACACCCAAAGACTCCTGCACTGCCACTGCAAGGAGAGCAGGAGTTGCAGAGGGGCATAACAATACTTAATAAAACAAATATTTATGACTATCTACCACAAGATGTGACCTGCAAGACAAGGACTTTGTACCAAATGAAGGCTCTAAAACCACTGTGAATTACTTGTCAGACAGGACATTTCTGTTAGTTGAGATATGGATAAGATTGCCCCAATTGCTCCTTTTCATTAAGACACTCCTCACTTGATGCAAAAACTCTATTGTCAACATGCATCCTCTATAATTTTGTGCAACATTTGGTGTACAAGGAGTCAGCATGCGACATAACCAATGCCATGTTGGCCCGGGGCCAGTAAAAAATACTGTCAGGCCAGTTTATTGGTCAGCTGCTGGCTCATTCACCAGTGCTGGTAACCTCATCGGGGGACACAGAGTGATCAAAAGGTTCTGGGACTCAGTCCATAAAAATCTACAACCTTACTGTTAAATCATATTTAAATTGGACTGTCTCCTGTTCAGGGTTATCTTCTCAGACATACAGAGGAGGCCTGTTCTGACCACTCACTCTGTGCGCTCTGTGATTTCACCGCTGACCTCAAACATGCACACAGAGCAAACATCAACTTCTGTTTCAAACTGACCCAAATTTCATGTGAAGGATCATCACTGCTGGTGAGAGCTGTGTTTCCAGTTAGAGCCCTGCAGTTTTCACTTCACTTCACTTATTTACATAATGCCAGTTCATAACAACAGGTTTTTCAGGGTGTTTTTTGTTGTAAGGTAAAGACACACAGTGTGATCTGAAACACACAGTGTGGTGCATGGAAACAATCTTGAACAGGGAAATTCAAAGCAGGTGTCTTTTTTTAGTTTTGTAGGCCCATTCCCACAGCTTTTTGATCAGCCTTCATTCAGGAAAAAAAAAATGCAAGAATACCTCATCAGGATCTTGGAAAGCTGATGAAAAAAATTTTTTATTTATACTCTGGCCCAAGTGGACTCTTGCATTCTCACAGATAAGGAATGTGTATAAGAGAGCAGCAAACCAAGCAGGACATGCTTGTCAGTCAGACAGAACTTACTGAGCCCATCTGAGCCAGGATGGATCAGTGACTCCAGTGGTCACTTAGATTATTCATTTTTGAATTTCTTTCCCTTTGCATTATTTTTATTTTGTGTATAAAAGTTGTCTTTGTGATGTGAGCAATTTAATATACTGTGTGTACACATACAGTGTAATTTGGCTAGGTGGGGCAGAGAACTGTTTTGAATTGCAATGAATGTCTTAACATTCACCAGATCACAGGTGAGGCTGTATTTTAGCCACAAGCTAAACAGGAACATGTTCGGAAACTGTCCTCTCAGACATGCCTTATTCAGGGACTTTAGAGAGTTTGTGTTTTTTCCTTCTGGTTGAGCCAAATGCACAAACACTCCATACACAAACACTCAGCTGGATGAACCTAACCCTAACACTAACCCTAAAAGGGTTGTCAGAGACCTGGTGGGTGCTAACTGGTTCATTTTTTTGTATTTTGAAAACTACTATATTCTAAATTGTATCCATAAATATAAGTCATCTTATCAGCCAGTGCATGCCCTGGGAACACTGAAATATTGCAATTTTTTTTTTCATGGCAGACATTAAAAAAAAGATGGTGGGTGCAGTTTTGGTCAGGTCATGTGCGTCCTGTTTTAAATACAAGAAAAATCTACCAAGATGCAAATTTTCACTGATCCAAAGTGAAACTAATCTGCTGCATGAGCTGTGTTAAAAGACACTTGGCTTTTCATTTTCATCACATTAATATCACAGTTAATGTATCAAATTATGAATACACCTTCTTAACCAAGCTGCCTAGCTGATGCTGGCATTAGGTGATCACATTTGTTATGGGTAGCTGGGCCTGCTGGTCTGGTAATTTGCATTGCAGTCTCCACAGTTTTGTCCAAATATAGTTCTAAAACTACACAATGTGAAAAGTGATGTGGCATTAGCCATATCTACTTTTTAATTCCTATATGCCCAAATCCTGGAGATTTATGTCACTCAGGATAAATGTAATGTCGCATTCAAGTCATCAAGGTTAACTTAACTACCAGTTTCCCAGCAGCTTTCATGTCAACATTTGTCATATTGTCTTTACAACTGGGAAAGCCAAACTCTAAAAATCCAACAGGGTACAACAGGGTTTTGTAAGCACCAACAAAAGCAAACAGACAGAGACAGAGATAGAGACAGGCATGGAGACAGAGACAGAGATAGAGACAGAGATAGAGACAGGGCTAAAGACAGAGACAGGGCTAAAGACAGAGACAGAGACAGGGATAGAGACAGGGATAGAGATAGAGACAGAGACAGAGACAGAGACAGGGATAGAGATAGAGACAGGGATAGAGATAGAGACAGGGATAGAGATAGAGATAGAGACAGGGACAGAGATAGAGATAGAGATAGAGACAGGGATAGAGATAGAGATAGAGACAGGGACAGAGATAGAGACGGAGACAGAGATAGAGACAGAGACAGGGATAGAGACAGGGATAGAGAGAGATAGAGACAGGGATAGAGATAGAGACAGGGCTAAAGACAGGGATAGAGACAGAGACAGGGATAGAGACAGAGACAGGGCTAAAGATAGAGATAGAGATAAAGACAGGGCTAAAGACAGAGATAGGGATAGAGACAGGGATAGAGACAGAGACAGGGATAGAGAAAGACGGGGCTAAAGACAGAGATAGAGACAGGGATAGAGATAAAGACAGGGCTAAAGACAGAGATAAAAACAGTAATAGAGACAGAGGCAGGGAACGAGACAGAGGCAGGGCTAGAGACAGAGTCAGAGACAGAGACAGAGTCAGAG
>VUQI01054936.1:0-10217 GCA_015106735.1 Paratilapia polleni | reverse complement strand
AAAGTTGGGAGTGTGAAATTGCCCAAAATGTCTTGGTATGCTGAAGCATTAAGAGTTCCTTTCACTGGAACTAAGGGGCCGAGCCCAACTCCTGAAAAACAACCCCACACCATAATCCCCCCCTCACCAAACTTTACACTTGGCACAATGCAGTCAGACAAGTACCGTTCTCCTGGCAGCCAAACCCAGACTCATCCATCAGATTGCCAGACGGAGAAGTGTGATTCATCACTCCAGAGAACATGTTTCCACTGCTCTAGAGTCCAGTGGCGGCGTGCCTTACACCACTGCATCCGACGTTTTGCATTGCGTTTGGTTATGTAAGGCTTGGATGCAGCTGCTCGGCAATGGAAACCCATTCCATGAAGCTCTCTATGCACTGTTCTTGAGCTGATCTGAAGGCCACATGAAGTTTGGAGGTCTGTAGCTATTGACTCTGCAGAAAGTTGGCAACCTCTGCACACTATACGCCTCAGCATCTGCTGACCCAGCTCTGTGATTTTACATGGCCTACCACTTCGTGGCTGAGTTGCTGTCGTTCCCAATTGCTTCCACTTTGTTATAATACCACTAACAGTTGACTGTGGAATATTTAGTAGCGAGGAAATTTCACGACTGGACTTGCACAGGTGGCATCCTGTCATGGTACCACGCTGGAATTCACTGGGCTCCTGAGAGCGACCCATTCTTTCACAAATGTTTGTAGAAGCAGTCTGCATGCCTAGGTGCTGTACACCTGTGGCCATGGAAGTGATTGGAACACCTGAATTCAATGATTTGCATGAGTGAGTAAATACATTTGGCAATATTGTGTAGCTTGTAGAACCACTTTTAACTTGAAGTAATTGTTTTCTGTATGACTTTATCAGTCTCACATCATTGTAGAGGAAATTTGGCTCACTCTTCTTTACAGCATTGCTTCAGTTCATTGAGGTTTGTGGGCATTTGTTTATGCACAGCTCTTTTAAGGTCCCACCACAGCATTTCAATCAGGTTGAGTTCTGGATTTTGGCTGGGCCACTGCTGCACCCTGATTCTTTTCTTTTTCACCCATTCTGTTGTAGATTTGCTGGTGTTCTTGGAATCATTGTCCTGTTGCTCGACCAAGTTTCAGCCAAGCTTTGGCTGTCAGACAAATGGCCTTAAATTTGACTCTAGAATACTTTGGTATATAGAGGAGTTCCTGGTCGACTCAGTGACTGCAAGATGCCCAGGTCCTGTGGCTGCAAATTAACCCCAGATCATCACCACTGCAACACCATGCTTGACAGTTGGTATGAAATGTTTGTGCTGATATGCTGTGTTTGGTTTTTGCCAAATGTAGTGTTGTGTATCATGGCCAAACATCTCCACTTTAGTGTCATCTGTCCAAAGGACAAGGTTTCAGAAGTCTTGTGGTTTGTTCAGATGCAACTTTGCAAACCTAAACTGAGCTCCCATGTTCTTTTAAGAGGGAAGAGGCTTTCTCCTGGCAACTCTTCCAAACAAGCCATCCTTGTTCAGTCTTTTTTTAATTATACTGTCATGAACTTTAACATTTAACATGCTAAATGAGGCCTGTAGAGTCTGAGATGTAGCTCTTGGGTTTTTTGCAATTTCTCTGACCCTGGGGTGAATTTGCTGGGATGTCCACTCCTGAGAAGATTGCAGTGAATGTTCCAGACCAGCAAACTACCAAAACGTCTGCTTTTATACTGGTGGTCACACTTGCTGATGATCAGTTAATCAAGTGCATTTGATTAGCAGCACCTGGCTGTGACTTACCCTCATAAGTCCTATGGAAGCAACAAGGGTGTACTTAGTTTTTCACAGTACTGCACAGAGTCTTGTGCAAACTTTCTTTTTCAAATGACTGTATGCTGTGATGCATTGTCACTTTTCTTAAAATGGAGTGAAACTAATTTGAATGGCATGAATAAGGTGTGATAACCTGACCACTCCAATCTGCCACCCAGTGTGCAATAACAACACAATCTGTCAATTGCATTTTTTAGTTGCATTGTTTGCCAGGAAGCAGGATATTGCTGTTTCTATTAATTTCAATCCGGGCGCTGTAATGGCCTCACTCTACCCTGTGACAGCAACAGGGAAGTGAGGAAGTGAACACAACCCACATGATTGTTCACTGATTTTCACATATTTTGACAATCCCCTTTGACTAGTTTTAGGTTTTTGCTCATCACTGTGTGAATATTGCAGGGTTTGGCTTTGACACTACAGACTAGCCTATCACCACTCAAAATCTTTCAGTGAACCTCCAAGTTTTAGGGACACTATTCACCACCTCCTCTGTGTAGTTCCTTTGATATGATACAATTTTTTATTTCATTTTTTTCATTTTTAATTTTGATGCTTTCACCACACATAGATTCATCTCTCTCTCTATCTCTCTCTCACACACACACACACATACACACTTCAGTCTCATAGCCATATTGCTGAAGTGCTACAATATGACGGATCTGCAAGCCAGCTGTAATCTCCTCTGTTCTCCTTCTCAACTGAAGGAGGTCTCATTCACTATTGTCTCATGTAGGTTTTTCTCTTCACAATGGAAAATCACCTGGCTGTCTGACGATTAGAAAAAAAATTATGTAGCTTCAAATTTCAAGAGAAGCCAGCAACAAGTTAAAAACCAAAAACCAAAAGAAAGTTGTTGACCCTTTATCACTAAATGGACCAAAAACCCAAAACAAACTCCACCTTTTCCCCTTCAAACCACTCTGTGTGTCCACTACTGTAAGGATGCCTTTTCATGTAGAGTGGTCCCACCTGGTGTACGAGAAAACATTAAATTACATTAATGTGGGAGGTTCATGGAAGCAGAGAAAATAGAACAGACCTTACAACTATCATTTACACAGTGCAGAAGTTATACCTCTGCCCAATAACTGTTGGGAGTCTATTTCCAAACAAGTCAAGAAGTCCGCTAAGTAAAACCAGAGCTCTGGAATGATCTCTTTATCGTTAATTTTCACATGGACCCATACACACACACACACACACACACACACACACACGCTTAAGGTGTTTTACTAGGAGGGTGGTAGTAGTAACAAAACCCTGGCTCTGTGGTCCATTATTTTTACAGCTCTCATAACCCTTACACCACCGGGCTGTCATTCCAGGTTCAATCCCCCATTAGCAGCTGCTTTTCCACATCAAAAATGTCATCCCATATAATATCATAACCCTTCCACTAAAGGTTTATAATCCACTGAATTCATGACATGTTTAACATCACAGGGGAAGGAAGAACATAGATTTCAATAAATTGCTGAAAGTTCTGTCTTGGAGCATGACTTG
Organism: Paratilapia polleni; assembly: GCA_015106735.1. Lineage (NCBI taxonomy): Eukaryota > Metazoa > Chordata > Actinopteri > Cichliformes > Cichlidae > Paratilapia > Paratilapia polleni. Next base: position 6,911 of record VUQI01054936.1, on the reverse strand, counting down.
TGTTTTGTGAACAGTGTGTTTGAAAACATACAGGACTTCGACAGCAGCAGCTGGAAGCCATAGTTTGTTTGGTTTTTTTTTATCTCTGCAATGAGGCTGATACAGTGACGTTTACAGTTATGTTTGCTAACTTGAAAAGTTGTATCATGTCAAAGTAGTCAGTGGCTGGCAGCAGTCCTCTAAAGAACCACTCAGAGACTATTTCCTAGTCATGTACTGGTTCCTTCCTCGAATATAGATTTCTATACACCCATTTGCTGCTCATCTTTTTTCCTAAATGTGGCTACTGTGGAGAATTTCAGAAAGTGTGAATATTGCTGAGCTGGTGCTGATGATTGATGGAGTTATAAATTTTGTTTAAAAATGAAAAATACTACACAAGTATTTACATTATTCTACTAAATACAGCAGGTTCACTATTTATTATGCTTGTGAAATGTTATTAAAATGAGGGAAAGAAAGCTAATTGGTGGTCAGGTACAAATGAGCCCTCCTCTCACAACACACACACACACACACACACACACACATACACTAAAACGCATTAACCTGACGACAGAGACGCATCCAGGCCTGACCTCCAGCAGCCAGCCCTCTAACCCACGGGCTAATTATAAACCTCATTATGTTCTCTCAGTCCAGTTCTCTCATCACATTAATTCTGCTATGTGGTCGGACAGACTGGCAAAGGAGAACAAAGATGAGTCCTGTCTGTATACACAACTCCCATTTTAACAGACACAGCCCTATTTTCTTCAATATTTGTTCTCATGGTTTAATTTTTAACTTGTAGGCGTTGCACTAAGCAACGAACATGCACTTGCACTGAACAAAAAAGAAAAAAAAAACCAAGAGGTAGACTATTGTTCATACTTCAGCAGCAGCTACAGATGTTCATTGATGGAGCCATCCAAACTATGTGACACTCTAACAACTCTAAAAGGAGTAGTTAGAACAGATTTGTCATTTGTTCAAAATATTTTATGTAAGTAGAAAATCTTAAAATTGTTGGATGGTGTTTTATTAAGGTGATGTAAAGTAAAGTAAAAAGACAACTGGCCACCAGCCTGCAATCTCTGCATATACGACTGCATATATTCCTGCTTCATATCCATCTCTTCATTGCTACTACAATGTTATTTATTCACAGACCTTGTCTACTTACCACTCTATATTTCTGTTTCTCACACACACACACACACACACACATCCAGCAACTAACAGATGAGAAAACAGTTGAGTTTGGTTTGACTGCAGCTGAGGCTGGAGGTCTGATACGACACCTGTAGCCCTGTAGTTAGCACGCCAGAGTACTTCAGTAAATTCAATTACCTACTCTATGTTTTTGAAAACAGGATGCACAGCCCAGTCATCTAGAATTGAATTGAAGGTGAATTTAATTTATACGTAGTGAAGAACAATGAGCCATGTTCCTGTTACTCTCCACGAGCTACAGACCGCTGAATAAAAGGGTTGTGGGATTTCTTTTAAAAACTCTCTTAAACCTATAGTAAATCTTAAAATTTACTTTAAGACCTTAAGAATACACATATTATGGTAAATATTCCTTATAAATTATCATGTATGTGAACAGAAGATCTTCTTTCTATAATGACAAGACACAATGCTACTGACTGGGGCTGGCACGGTGGCTCAGTGGCAACCAAAGTCTCCTATGAGCAAGAACAACCTGAGCTTGACTAGGATGTGTCATTTCAGCTTGTGGTGTGCATGAACCTTACATTTTTGCTTCAGTTTCACAATATACTCCACAAATGTGCAGATTAGACTAACTGGAAACTACAAATTACATGTCAGTCTGAATGGCATAATCTGTATGAAAGACAGGTGACCTATCAAGGTTATCTTTTGTCTCACTGCAGACTCACAACGCCCTCGGCAGTACAAAGAATGGGCATATGGATATTAATGACTGACACTGGAGGTGGCGATAATAATGATAAAGGTAATGTTAATATTTCTTAACATGTATAGAACCGAACGACCAAGGAAAGGTGATGAATCTGAAACTGGAGCAGTGGAGCTTTAATGTTTCTTCAAATGTTTCTTCATTAAAATCCTTCTTTTAGTAATTTCTAAAGCATACAGTGTGCGGATTGATTGGAGTATCTTCCTTGGTGTGTGATCAGAGAAGTTTCAGTTTATTTCTGCTGAATTTACATAGTGATCAAAGTTAAGGCCAAAAGTGTCAGTGGAACGTAGGTGGCAAATGCAGAAAATCAAAGAATTCAAACTCTCTCAATTTCTCAGAATGTAAATATGGTTTGTGCCATGGCTATAATCAATAAGAGGTTATCTTTCTTTCTCCCTGATCTTTTTAATCATGGCATTTCTGAAAATAAATCACAATCTGGACCTGCCCTGACCTGTCCACAGTATAACAAAAACTATAATTTAATCAAGCATGCACAACCTTGGAGTACCCGATCCATGAGGGTCTTTTGTAATACACACATACATACATACATACATTTAGCCGTTGGTGAAATGTGTGATATAGTTTAAGTTTATGTCCCTTTGTAAATTTCTTCTCTTATTTTTGTTATTTGAATTTACTTATTTTAATTGAATTGGTGCATTGATATAGTTAATAACTCACCTTATTCTATAGAAAATAATTGTTAAGGAAATGTTGCAAGAGAATTTCTGATTATTTTAACCACATGAACCAAGAATACAGTTTTAAAATGCCAGTGTTTTTTATTTATCACCTTACTTCACTATCAACAGAAAAAAAATTGCAAAAATAATCTAATCAGTACCCAGTGTGACCACTCTTTATCTATGAAACAACACCAGTTGTGCTCAGGAAACTTAGCCTTTGATTTTATTCACAATAGTTACAGTTTTTTCAAGGTATTTTGCAGGTAAGTCATTCCAGACGTTTTGGAAAACTTGCCACAGTTCTTCTGAGGATTTAGGTTGTCTCTGTTGTTTCTGTCTCTTTGTGTATTCTCAGGCTTGCTGGATGATACTGAGACTCTGTGGATACTAAACCATCTGTTGCTGAAGATCATTCTTTATGACTCTGTTATTGTGAGTTATCATGCATTTTGTCATGATGTGGAATACATTCGGGATAAGAATCTAAACAGCTAACATGACTAAACCACAGAACTCCACAGCACTGTAAATTAACAGATTTCTGCAGTTTTGCATATTTATTGAGAATATGCATTGACTGTATGTAAAAAAATGTGTAAACCTGCTTACAATGATAACCGAATAAAGGATTTCTGTCTGTTGCTAATTATAACTCCAGATATGTGTGATAGAGAACTATGTATTCATTGTAATAATTAGTTATATGTACCAGTATTGCTACTTAATATAATAAGTAGTTTGAATTGAAATTTAGCATTATAAATTAAAATTGCCTTCTGGACTGTTATGAAGTCAAATATTTTTTGCCATCTAGTTTTCTTTATTTCTTTCCTTTAGACATAATATCCATCCAACCATCCATTTTCTTCCACTTATCCTATAGACATAATATGACAAAGAAAAAAAGATCACATTGTATTGGGGTTGGGGGTGGATCTTAACTTAAACAGTATACAATCGATTTAAGGCCTCTTCCAAAGCATTCATTTTCTGTGCCTAAAATGTGTACGTGTTTTTCCACAAAACTGTTGTCCTCAGTTGAAAATCACAGCAATTTACTGAGCACTGACCCCAAAGGACTGTTTGGTTTTCACATCCCTGAATATACAGTATTGCTTTGCTATAATGTTTTAACATTGGTTTCTTCTGGATTATCCAAGCATTACCACAGTTATTCTGTGTTCTTCACAAACCATGATATTTCCCATGAACCTCATGCTCATATGAGATGACAGTGGAGCTCTGTTTTGTTTTAATCAGATTTTTTTTCTTCTGGCCTTTGTATTTTAACTGAGACCTAATCAGGTTAACTACAGGCTTTGAAGGTCTGTTTTCTGTCTTCCTCCTCCTACTTTGGCATATCTGTGTCTGACAATGCTTGCCTGGTAGCATCTTCAAAGGATGTTCTAAACTGAATGCAAGGTAAATTTCCACACAGCATCACAACTGAAGAATCGGTTTTGTTAAATAGTGGAATATAAATCTGATTCTTGTAACACAACCCATTCTCATTTCCAGGGCACTGAATACTGCAAAGTTATCAATGCCTCAGGCATTTCTAAGAGACGTTTTCTCTTTTGGTGTCTGTTCCATGACACACCCAAAGTGTTTTTTTGTCTAAAACTGCCACAAATCTGCCTTTGGAGGTGGAGTGGTGGAAGCATGAATCAAGGCATGGTGTGCGTTTTTATGCTTTTTCATCCTGCAGTTTGCTATTGTTAAGCACTACCCCACCCATCCAGAAATGATGCTGAAGGGATACTCAGGGCATTGAAATGCCACCAGAAAGGGTCCTGATAATCAATATTTCACAAACTGGAAATGAGAATGTACTGATATATGATGAAAAACAGTGGAAAGCCACTATGGTCACAGTTCTTTTCCATTTTCCTGCTTTTTGGCTTTTTAATATTGGCAACTGTCTTTTATAAGCTCAGTTGATAACAGTGTTTATGAACGTCATTGTTGGCATGATCACCAGCTGCTATTTTTAAACATCATTGCAGTCTGCTGGTCGCTTTTTTTTTTCTTACTCAACTGAAATATGCATGGAAGGATACCCAGCTCATGACAAAACATTTTAAAACAGTTTTAAGGCATGGAATACAAGAAAGATTACTGCTGTTTGAATCACCATTTACAAACCATGTTTATTATTAATCTAATAAATTATGTTAGTTAAACCATAACTTTATGGTCATTTTAAGATATAAATTTTTATACTAATCAAGCTAAATCACTAAAGCATGGTAAAAAGATGAGCTTTGGGGTTAGAAGTAGCCAAATTCTAATACATTGGGGTAGGGCCAGTCAAGCTTTTCCCCACATTCCCAGGCTTTGTGGAAAGCTACGTTAACCAACTGCTTTCTCCAGCTTAACAATTAAAAGACAAATATGAAAACTGTCAGCCCATTAATCTAAATCCCAGCAGAAAAGGAAATAAGAGTCCACTGTATTTTAAGAAACATCAAACTGTTCCATCATGATATATTTAGAATACTTAAGAAAGTGGAAACATCATACACGATCTACTGAAAAAGTGTTTCTGTGCCTCTTTCCCTATACTCCAAAAATTTATATATCCCTTCAATTGTGCTTCACAATATGGGTACAATATGAGTAACCTGCTGTTGCTTTTTCACTGCTATTCCTTTCAGAACACAGAACTGCCTCCTCAATCCTGGTTGCTGAATTTGCTTAACATATTTGAGTTTCTACTAAGAGAGCAGTTTGGATTGAAAGATTCAAGGTTACCAAATAGTTATTCAGTCTTTCAGTGGTAGAGGGCAAATATGAAATGTTGCCATCCACTGTGTTAGTTCCAACATTTTTTTCCAGATTATGACCCTGTCTGAATTACATGTCTAGAAGTTCAAATTGCCTTTTTGTAAGTCTGCACTGACATGTGAATGTATTTTTTCTTTTTTTCTTATCACGTGACATGGTGAAAGCTTATTGCTTAAAATTTTCTCAGGATCTTGAGAGATGTGACAAACATTGAGTGTAAAATGTAGCACAGAGAGAAAAACACAAAAAAAACACAAACTGTATGTTTGCATTCTTTGCCATAAATCACTCTTTTTGTGCAAAACGTGAATCAGACTCGAATAAAGTTTGGTATTAACAGGAAACAGACATGAAAGTGTCTGTGCTTAGTTTAATATTGCATAAGACTGCTACAGTACAGAGAACAGATGATCCTCCTCTGTAGTTATCAGTGTTTAATACTTGTTCCCATTCTGACGTGAGAACATTTTACTTTTATCTTATCCTTCTTGCCCTTTGAGATTTGCTTTTAATGAAAGTTGTGTTAGACATAAAAAGTGAAATCCTTTATCTGTATTTCTATCTATTGTGCACCCTTTAACAGAAGTTGGAGGTATTTAAGTTTGATAAAGGATAACAGACTGTGTATCTAACTCTAAACGGTTTTAAATTTCCTTGTGTAAAAGGCAGAGTGTAATATTATCTACCAAATCTTTTACTTAAAAAACATATTGGTTTGAGATTCCTTATTACCTGCCTGTCTTTTCCAAAGCATGGCTAGTGACTAATAAACACCAAATGCTTTGGCTTTCTATTTGAGCCCTGTGTGTTAGGCGTTTTTTGTTTAATGCAAGGAACAAAGAACTTACAATTTCCAAAACAAGCTCTAAAGACCAAAGATTATCCAGCTAATTACATATTATCTGAGACAACAGACAGCCATGGGAGGACCAAAAGAGGCACATATTCAACCACTAAGCGGGCAATTACAATTACTATCAGTTCCACAGTTTTACTGATGAGGAAAGTGATAATGGTGACAATCACAGTGCCTAACAAAGCATCGAGTAATCAGAACTGGCAATTGGACCCTGCAGCCACAAAAACAGTGCTAACAAGGTACCCCACAGAGAAACAGACAGAATTCAGGTAAATAGGACAGGAAGTGTAATCAGTTACATAAATCTCAGTGTGGATCTATTGATGGTTCCAGAAAGGCAGATATTTTGTGAAGTTTGAACAGCAGACACTTGAAAAGCTCGGCTGTTAGATTTTGTCACCTCACAAGATGACAGAACATTCAGAAAGCAGCTGAGCTTTGATGTGTCCTGAACATGTAACCCACTTTATGTCATTCACCAGTGTCTTGTATCTTCACAGTGTGGAAGAAAATATGTTGTCACATTCACAGAAAAAGACCATTGGCGTATCTAAGGTGACATCTCTTTTAATTTTGTCTAAATTAATTATGCTTTGTTTAAAAGAAAAAATGTTTGTTTAAAAGAAAAAAATTGTAAAAA
>VUQI01054920.1:2525-16041 GCA_015106735.1 Paratilapia polleni | reverse complement strand
ATTTCTTTGTTGTAACAATGCTTCTTGGCAATACATCTGATATCGTTGGAAAGCCTGTTTATTTCCCTTTAAATGGTGCCACATTTGTAAGGAAAATGGATTTGTGGGTTGAGCACAGCTTATTCTGCTATTGACTCTTGTTTGGTGTCGTTTATTGGATTGGATGATTGAAGTCTTATGAAATAAGACATATTGGTAATTTAGCAATTTATTCATTTAACAAACAGGGGCCTCAGTAGCATGTGGGAGAACCATACACAGCCACAACAGCCTGGCACCTCCTCCTCATGCTGGTCACCAGCTTGGTCACACACTGCTGTGGGATGGCATCTCATTCTTCAAGCAGCATTTGTCACAAGTCAGCCAATGTGGTTGTGTTGGTCACTCTGGCACAAACAGCACGCCCAAGCTGATCCCACAAGTGTTCAGTGAGGTTGAGGTCAGGACTGCAGGCAGGCCATTCCATCCTCTCCACTCCCAAATTCTGGAGGTAGTCTCTGATAAACCCCGCTCTGTGGGGGCGAGCGTTGTCATCTTGGAGGACAGAGTTCAGTCCCAGACTGTGGAGATATGGGATTGCCACTGATTGCAGAATCTCATCTCGATATCTCTCTGCATTGAGATTGCCTCCAATGATGACAAGCCTTGTGTTTCCAGTGAGGGAGATGCCGCCCCACACATCACACTGCCTCCACCAAAAGCTGTTACCCTATCGGTGCAGCAATCAGCTCTCTGTCTTCTGTACACTTTGACTCAACGATCCAACTGCCATAGGCAGAATCTGGACTCATCGCTGAACATAACGGTCCTCCACGTGTTCAGGTTCCAGTGCACATGTTGCCGACACCAGCACAAACGGGCCTGATGGTGAAGGGCAGTCATGGCTGGCCTCCTGGCAGCCCTATGAGACCGGAGATTGGCTATGTGCAGTCTGTTCTGGACTGTCTGCGTAGAGAGCCGTCGGCCGTATCATCCTGCAAATCTTGACTGCAAATCTGTAGAAGAATGCTTACGGTTCCTAAATGCTGACAGGGTGAAGAAACGGTCTTCTTGTAGTGTCGTCTTCTTGGGACCCCCACTTCGGCCTGTCTCTGACACCCCCCGTTATATGGAATTTGGCCTTCAATTTGATGGTACTAGGGCTCACTCCAAATAAAGCTAAAACTTGGTTTTGTGGAACACCAGCTTGAAGTTGCCCTATGGCACACATCTATCCAGATCAGTCAGACGTGGCGTGCTTGGAGCAGACACCAACTGACCGCGGTAGCAGGGTCCATGCTCACGGGTGCTACTAATCAGGTGCCAATCAAGCATCTGATTGTCAGCACCTGGGGTACCAGAAACTCAAAACAAGAGTCAATAGCAGAATAAGCTGTTTGCCATTGGCAGAGAAGATTTGGCTTCTTGGTTCTTCATGGGCGCAACCCACATACTCATCTTTGCTGCTCAACCCACAAATGCATTTTCCTTACAAATGTGGCACCATTTAAAGGGAAATAAACAGGCTTTCCAACGGTATGAGATATATTGCCAAGACGCAACAGAGAAATAATTGACCAAACACAAATTTCCTTACTTTTTGTGCTAAGTTTAGCTATTTCACTGTTAAAATAATAATAATAATGATGAATAATATTTACTAATTTTTAGTGATGTAATATAAATATTTTCATTCATAATGGGCAAATTAATTTGTTGTATTTTAACCCACCCACATTTTTTCCCAAAACCTAATCAAACGGCTAATGAAAGTGAAAGTAAAAATCGGTGGTAGCTGGACTGGTACTTATATAGCGCTTTTATACTCTTATTGTGTATGGAAGAAGATTAGGACCACTGGAAAAAAAAAGAATTCTGAGAATTCTTTTTTTTTCTCATAATTCTGAAAAAAGTCATGACCCCCCCCCCCAAATTTCTTTTTTTCTCGTTGGCCTTAATCTTCTTACATAGACATGCCAATAGATCCATTGGGGCAATTTAGGCTTTGGTATCTTGCCATAAAAATTTGAAGTCACATCAGGTAAGGTTGTCTTTGCTAGATGAGCATTACTGAAAAAGAAACCATTTGATTGAGAGCAAAAACAAACTAGAGACCATAAAATAATGGTAGAAATATAAGGAAACTCATTACCACTATTATGAAAACTTAAAAATGAAACCAGTTTGCAATAATGTCAGATAACTTTAAAGCAAACGCTTCACTTATTTTTGCTTGTGTAGCACCAAGACTGGCAGCGAAAGCTTTGCCGGACAGGAAGGATGCTGCTGAAGGGGCAGCCATCCCAACAACAAACTTTGGTGTTCCACAGGGCAGCACTTCACCATTTTGGGTCACGATGACAACTTATCCCTTCGTGTTCCCTACTGTCTCTCCTTGGTTCATCATCCCAGGTGATAGAAATAGTTGAAAATTAAAATGAACCTCCAAATAAAAATGTGTGGCTGACTGTGACCAAGTGACTATGTTCATTTTTCATTCCCAGACTATTTGACTGTCAGTGGACTGAATGACATTGAGGTAAACCTGTCTTTTTATATAGTCAATTTGTTTTGTTTTTTTATGTTATACATGCACCCTTTTATCAATTGTCTTTTTATTTTTTTATTTATATTTTTGCTAATGTTTGAATGGATTAACACAACTTAAAAAATGAGATCTTTCCCAAATCTTTCAGTTGCCTCTAACAGCCTTTTCAGTGACCTATGTATGAAAGATGTGTTGTTTCTGTGTTGTTTATTTTCACTCCTGTATGCCTGGCCTCTTTTCTGCTCCTTGCTTCAACAGTGATTATTTCTAGCTAATGGTAGTTTAGAAATAGAGTCCACTAATCATTAGCAAAAAAATAAAAAATAAAAAATTGGCTCCCAGCACAATACAGATTTCAACATGAGTTCCACATAAGGAAGACATGACAAAAACTGACGTGCTAGTAACAATGTTAGCGAGCAAGTTAAGGCTAGACATGCACAATCAGAAAGCTGATTATGTGTGTCTGGCTAAGGCCTCAGACACATAGGACTAGAGACAGGTATGCAACCCCCTGGTATCTACCAGTCACTAGGGAAAAATGTGTATTCTTTGACTAGTTGGTGAGTTGTTGCTGGCAGTTGCTAGGTGAAATCGGTCGCAAAGAGGTATAGGGTGTACATCAATAACTTCCTTGTGATTGCTTTTATTGCCAGCTGATTGCCACGGTTGCCCCTAGTTTGCATAGAAGATGTCAACTTATCTGCAAATACTTGCTAACTACTCGTGGTAATGAAACTGTGAAATGTGTTGGTTGCAGTGGTAAGACGCCACTTTTACTTTGAAGGCAAACGGTCTCCTTTTCCAGTTTATGGCACACTTTTTCAAGTTTCACTACAGTTTGGAGAGTAAATTGCGAGTGTTTGCAGACAAGCCGGCGTCTTTCATGCAAACTGTGGACGACCGCAAGAAATCTGCTAATGACAAAAGCAATAAGAAGGAGGTTTTTGGTACAGCACTTTCTTTGCAACCGATTTCACCCAGCAACAGTCAGCAACTTCCAGCAACTACTCGCCAGTTGTTTGGGGAATACACCTTTTTCCCTAGTGACCAGAGGTTGCCGACTGGTCTCTAACTGAGACCTTAATGGAAATGTGGCCATCAGGCGAAAATTTGAGCTGTTTTTCTTCTGGCTAATGTTAGCTAACACTGGCATGCCGGCTAATACAGATGAATTGCAGGCTATCTGAAAAATTACCGTCTTGAGTGGTTAACGTTGGGTAATTCATCCAAAATCGCAGGGCTGACCTGATAACTTGGCTGGTCATTTCAAAATTACTGTACCAGCTAATGTTCCAAACTAACATTCACCAGATTTGTGCAGAGCAGGTGTCTACCTGCTTTCTAACATCCCTGGCAAAATCATATCTGATGTGTAAACACAAGCTGCGTGCAAATGCAACCAGTCCACCGAAGGAAGTACAATGTGCAGGTATTTCAGTTCTTCTGTGCCCTTATCCATTAAATAAACTTTTGATGTTGAACCTTGTGTCTTCTAGAAAGCCCAGCCTCAAGGTTCTGCGTTCTCCACAATCATGTTGACCGGTTTGCCAGAAGAAAGCTACAAGCACGATGACGTCATCAGGCTGGTGTGGCGTTATTTCCCGGGTACTGCACTGTTCTACAACGTGATAATTTTATCACTGCAAAGGAGGGTAAGGAGTAGATGCTGTGGATGCTGCAGACTGACACAAACAGACATTTCATATTTGTAGAGCTTTGTCCTAATCTTTTCCTTCCTTCTTGCCTTACCTCCAGGCCTTTGTGTTTTTCAATAACTGGAATGCGTGCTGTGATTTTGTCCAAGATCACATCAAAAATCCGATTTCTGTTGGAGGCCAGATGCTCGACATCCACTTTGTGTTACAGGACATGCATCCCGGATCCAGTCAGGTATGGAAACTGGGTAAAGCAATAAAGAGTGCACTCAGAACAGTAAGACCATGCCGGATACCCCTTGCTTGACTTAGAAACTATTCTGTTTTTCTATCTTAAAGACTGAACCTCCTCTAAGGAGCACCTATGTAAGTGCGCCTTTTCCCAGGCACACCTACATACACACATTTGTTGGAAGTTTAATTAAGAGTGTTTGTACACTACAGTTGATCGTACTGAAATGATACTTCATCACATCATCAACAGTTTAATACCAATGTACACAGGCACACAACACACAGTGTTTAAGGTTCATTATATAAGATATATAAAGATAGATTTATTTAATATGACTCATTTAAAATATACTTTTCTTGTTGTCTTTTAGACAACAAGAAAAGACATTGAGAGATTCCTTCCTGCCGATAGGGAAACACCAGAGATAAGGTTTTTCGGCAGGGATTGAACTTACAAAATAAAACCAAGGGGACTGTCCACTTGTAGAGTGATTGCAAATAACAAATTGTTTCTGGCATTATGTGATATCATGGTTTGGGCCTGTTTTGCTGCATCTGGGCCAGGGTGACTTGCCATCATTGATGGAGCAATGATATCTGATTTCCAGCTGTAGTTTCTAAAATAAATTGTCACAACATCTGTCCATGAACTGACTCTTAAAAAACAGTGGGTCTCCAAGACAATGACCCAAGTTGCTCTATCAAAGGTGAAAGAAGAATAAACATTGTCTTTCAAGTTCAAGGTGTTGAGTGTTGTTTATGTGTTGAGTGTTGGAATGCGTTAAATGTCCATAAGGCTATTTGCATGACAGATTGACAGTAAAGTCAGGCTCAGACTACAGGTTTTGTTGGGCTAATTTAGCCCTGATTCGCCCTGATTGATCGAACCTTGGCCAGTACCGATGTTTGACCCAGATTATCTGGTAATATGAACAGAGCCAGATTTAAACCTTGCGAGCAGATTCATTGGGCCCCCTCACTGATAATATCAAATATAAGGTTTCTGAGGATAATGCTGAGCTAGCACTCCCCATATGTAAACACCAGAATGAATGGTTATTTACTTGAAATTGACCCTGGTGAGAAGATCAAATCCACCTGCCATCTGAACACTGCTTCAGCAGAAGGAAATATCAGCTTTTGTACAGAGACATTGACATTTACATGGTCAGTGTCATTGGCTTCAGTTTAATGGTGAACTAGAATCTTAAATATTTATTCTTCCATGGTTCTTCCATTGATTTGTGAATGTACAAGCAATAAATGCAGATGAAAATTTCTTTAAAATTTGCTGTGATGACATCAGTGACATTCAGTGTCTTTTAATCTTTTCGCAGGAGACCATGTATAGAACCATGATGAAATGGAGCAATGCTGTAAGTCTCTCATCACTTGTCAAGCAAAGCAGCAATTTTTGTTTTCCCACATTCTTAACACCATCTCTTGGTTGTTTTTCAGCACATTCCAGAGTCAGAGTCTCTGGAGGAGCGGCTGCTGTGTGTGGAGATCACTGAGATGACCGTTCCTCTCGTCACGATGGTTATGGATGTGGTGGCGTCTGTTGCTTCTTTTGTCAGATTCCTGCCGCTTGCCAACAGGGTACGACAATACTAAGTTCTTAAATTCTGTTGCCATAAAAAAAAAAGTCCTAAATTTAATTTTCAAAAACAGCAACATCAGTAAAGCGTCCATGTCTGGTGAAAGCTGTGATGTTTAGATCATTCCTGTAAAGTGTGAACTGCGAAATACATCAAAATGATAAATAAATGTGACCTCATCAGATTTGAATCCTATATAATATGTCTTTGAGTGGCAAAAGTATGTGAATCTTAAGGATTATTAGCAGTTAATTTGAAGTTGAAATTAAAGTCTGTCAAATCAAAGTCTGATTTTTATAACACATTTGTTGAAGTGCAACATAGTTTGAACAGTGGCATTTCAGAAAGAGTTGTGGACACTCAGACACTCAGAAATCTCACTAAAGAGTTTGAACTCCACCAAACTACAATCAGACTGTGTACAAACGATGAGAAGTCAGCCCACAATGACCACTCCAAAAGCAAGATGTAGTTGAACAATTATCCACTTGAACGATTTGCACATATTGACTAGCAGCTACATACAACCTGCTACCCTTGTCAGCCCTGCTGTAGTCTAATGTTAACTTACAGTTATCCTTTCTAATGAGCCTCCTCACGTGCTTTCTGTTAATAATGTATTTGAAGACTTGTGTCACAGACATTGACAGCATTGGGTCTAACTTATCAAGGTCAACTTGAATGCATTCATTCTTGACAAATTTGTGGATACCTCTACAACTGCACTTTTGTTTTCTCTACAAGAGAAATCCCAGCAGTTCTTCCTCTTCGACATGATCGTGTTACAGCATGCACAATATGGAGGATTGTTGACAGCTCTGATTTCAGTGATGCAAGAGCAAGGAAAAAAGTGTATTGGCAGAGAACAACATCCCGGTTTTAATTTGTTCCTCCTTCTCTTCTGTCTCTTTGCTTATGTTTCTGTTTTTACCTCAGATTTACATTGAGATGGCTGAATCCAGTGGTGTGACACAAGTGCTGGAGAACGTTCTTTCAACAGACTACTTATCTGTGAATGAGATTTGGTATGTTTGTTCCTAAATTATGGTAAGATGCACTATATTGCCAAAAGTATTTGCTCGTCTGCCTTCACACACATATGAACTTGAGTGACATCCCATTCTTAATCCATAGGGTTTAATATGATGTCGGCCCACCCTTTGCAGCTATAAGAGCTTCAAGTTTTCTGGGAAGCCTTTCCACAAGATTTAGGAGTGTGTTTATGGGAATTTCTGACCTTGGCTTGCAGTCTCCGCTCTAATTCATCCCAAAGGTGTTCTGTTGGGTTGAGGTCAGGACTCTGTGCAGCCCAGTCAAGTTCTTCCACACCAAACTCGCTCATCCATGTCTTTATGGACCACGCTCTGTGCACTGGTGCGCAGTCACGTTGGAACAGGAAGGGGCCATCCCCAAACTGTTCATGAACAGTTCGTGTTCATGGAACATGAAATTGTCCAAAATGTCTTGGGATGCTGAAGCATTAAGAGTTCCTTTCACTGGAACTAAGGGGCCGAGCCCAGCTCCTGAAATCAACCCCACACCATAATCCCCCCTCCACCAAACTTTACACTTGGCACAATGCTATGGAAACCCATTCCATGAAGCTCTCTACGCACTGTTCTTGAGCTAATCTGAAGGCCACATGAAGTTTGGAGGTCTGTAGCTATTGACTTTGCAGAAAGTTGGTGACCTCTGCACACTATGCGCCTCAGCATCCGCGGCCCCCCCTCTGTGATTTTACGTGGCCTACCACTTCGTGGCTGAGTTGCTGTCGTTCCCAATCGCTTCCACTTTTTTATAATACCACTAACAGCTGACTGTGGAATATTTAGTAGCGAGAAAATTTCACGACTCGACTTATGTCACAGGTGGTATCCTATCACGGTACCACGCTGGAATTCACTGAGCTCCTGAGAGCGACCCATTCTTTCACAAATGTTTGTAGAAGCAGCCTTGGAAGCCATGGAAGTGATTGGAACACCTGAATTCAATGATTTGGATGGGTGAGTGAATACTTTTGGCAATATAGTGTATGTCTTGCATTTAATCTATAATGACATTCAGTGATACTGAATTTGATCATAACAACAATCCCACCACAATTTCTCTGTAAATTGCATAGTCAATCTCTTAAAACAGCACGACCACCCATTAACATGAGTGATGTTTTGGCAGTCACCCACCGCCTGGCCACCTGACCCAGTCACCACCTCACCCTGGCCCAGTCGCCCACCTGCTGGCCACCTGATTTATGTCATTTAATATATGACATTCAGTGATGCTGAATTTGTCATAACTCTAGGGGTGCCTGGACACAAGCACGGAACACTAGAGTAAAAGTTAAGGCAGGTTTATTTACAACAACCATGAAAACACAGTCTTTCTCAGGGGATAACAGAAGCGGTCCGTCCACAACTCCTGAACATGGGCAAAGCAAGGGGCAGGCAGGTTAATCCATTCATCACAGACCTCTTCTTCTTAATCTCCAAAGTCCAACTCGCTCTCTCCACGTGAAACTTCGCGGCAGCTGGCGTCTGGGCAGATAAGACCGAGGGTAAGTCCAAGCAACGATTAGAATGACAATAATAAAACAGGAGCAAGACTAAGCAAAAGACCGAGCACTTGTTACCGCATGTGGTGCAAAGGTCAGGCGTCGACTGAGGGAAAGCTTCAGCCTAAAATAGCCAGGAGGTAATCAGCCCAATTGTACACAGGTGAAGTAATAATCAATGAGATCCAGGTGTGTGGACCCTGAGGGCAGAACCTCTGGAAACACTCCACCCCTGAAACACACAAGCAATACTTCCACACGCCCACACTCACACAGACAGGAGAGAGGAGAGACAGAGCAAAAGAGAGGAGAGAAAGAGGACCGCTCTTAAGCCCCCCCCCCCAACCACTTAACAAGTAAGAATGGCAATATAGTGTAGAATAGATTGTTTCTCTAATGTAGATTGAAAGTTTCTTAGCAGTGCTCAACATATCAAGTCAGACACACAGTACACAGATACAGATTAATTCATTTATTAACAGGCCATTTGCTTGCCTGTCTTGCCCAAATACTAGACCAGTAGTTTCTGTTTTAAATCATCTTGTAAAGGTCAATGCACAGTCTCCTGAGGTAATTCATACGTTTTCTACAACCATCCGTACTAAAATTACTTACTCGTATTACTGCTCCCAAAAGTCCGAAAAGAGTAATTACAATTTTGGGTCACGGGACATTTTAACATTAGCTTTACCTCTTCGTCATAGTGAAGTTAGAAAAACTGGATTTAAATACTTTGCTACCTATAAATGGAACAACTTCAAAAAACTATGAAACTACATTCTCTGATTTCATCTGAACATTTTTCAATATTTATCTGCAACAACCCTTGCACATCCTTTGCTTAATATATGAACGTGTATTATGTGTCCCTGTACTATGTGTCTGTCTGAATTTTTGTTTATGTTTTTTGTACACAGGTCTTTTGAAAAAGTGATCTCAGTCTCAATGAGATGTTTAGATAAAGAATTGCTAATGTTTTTAATGCTACACTTGTGAATCCACAGATCAAACGCGCTCAGGTGAAGCAGATGAAGACATCTTTTTTCTCCTATGTTAAAGACATTTGTGAAAGTCTTTCTCTTCTTTTAGGCTGTCTTGCTGTCAGGTCACACATGAAGGCTGTGCTTCTCTGGCCTCAGCTCTCAAGTCCAACCCCTCCCATCTGAGACACCTGGACCTGAGTCACAACACTCACCTGAAGGATTCAGGAGTGAAACAGCTGTGTGTTTTGCTAGAGAGTCCAAATTGCAGACTGGAGATTCTGAGGTTAGATAGTACATTCACAAATCATTAATGCCAGCTACAGCATTTGTAGATATTAAGGGCAGCTGTGACGATGTTAATTATACTGACTAACTTAATTGCAATTAATTGCCTGTTTTCCATATTAATGTAAAGGCCACTAATTATTTGTAGCTGCAGTTGTATTGCACTATCCTTAAATCACGAATCATTTCCTTCATTGCAACAGAGTGTTACACTAATTAACTGTTTTTTGAAACCTGACTGTATTATATTCTTTATCCAGACTGAGTTTCTGCAGTTTGTCAGACATCAGTTGTTCTTCTTTAGCCTCGGCTATGAAGTCCAACCCCTCCTATCTCAGAGAGCTGGACCTGAGACTAAACGATGACTTGCAGGGTACTGGAGTGAAGCAGCTGTCCAGTCTTGCGGAGAGTCCACAATGTAGCCTGAAGACTCTAAGGTTGCAGTCATTCTATGATGATTAAATCCTACTGTAAATTGATTTAACTGTACTGACATGAAGTTTCAAAGTTATTTAAAATGTACAAATTAAATGAACCTTTGAAACCTTAGAAGCGATAGAAAAGAAGACAAGAATGAAACACATAATATGAAGGAGCAAAATGAATTGAATGATTAACAAAACTCAATGGAACAATACATTTGGAAACAACCAATGTCTTTCTCTTCAGTTGTAACAGTATACAAGGTGTGATCAAAAAGCTCTGGGAATTGGCCCTTAAAATTAAAAAACATACCTGATTTAATATTGGATGACCTCCCATTCAAAGTTATCTTCTTGGGCATGTCAGGACAGATTTTGCTATTTTTCATATGCTCCATAGAAATCCTGCCCATCTCCTTTGCAGTTGTAACTCTATTGGATGCTGGATTTCATACAGTGTGTCAAAATGGTGACCCTTCAGCTGGATTTTCACTCTGTGGAAGTGGAAGAACTCACAGTGGTGGCAAATCCAGAGAGAAGAGCAGGGCAGGGTGTGGGTAAAGATTGTTTTGGTGTGGTTAAAAAAAATGTGTTCTAAATGTTATAAATACTGCACATGACAGGCCTCCGAGTACTGTTAGCTTAATGTTATCCCTGAGAATCCTCAGGATGTTAAAGTAGAACTCTGCAGTAGCAGTTGTACCCTGATGAATTGATGGTCCACAAACCTGTGGTAGGGTTAGGGTTAATCCCTGCCTCTGCAAAAAAAATGACAACCATGCTCTTGGTCTAACTCTCAATCTGATGTGCTGCCTTCAGGTTTGAAATTTATAGATTCTCCCAGTGAAAACTGCTGATTGGTCTTTGGCTACAACCCAGAGACAGAGATGATGTGCAAGTGGAAGCGTTCAATAAAAATAAGAAAAAAATGCAAGAAATGCAATCTGTAATTATGTGGATTATTGAAGGCTTTCTGATGTCACTGCTTATGGGTTATCTTTCATTTAGCTGACAAGTAGACTGAGTACAGTCTAATGCTCTCTGTTGTTTTGCTCAGGTTGTAGCAAGATTGTGAAACACATGGAGGAAGACACCGTGACCCACTGGAAGGAAGAATTTTGATTCCCTACTGGCTTCTTTGATGACCCCAACTAAAGTGTGACTTTAGCTACCCAGACTCATTAATTTTGGAGACGGAATAATTCTCTTTTTTTTTCCTCTCTGTTTTTCTGACCCTTGTGCTGCTGTAACAAATGAATTTCCCCAGTGTGGGATTAATAATAAAGTCTTATGTCTGCCTTATTGTCCAAAGAGCTAACTTTGAAACAGGAAAAAAAATCCATGCACATCCTCACCACAAGGCCGAAAAAATATATAAGTACAACAAAGGATAGCAAAGAGCTACCTTTACCTGAAATAAAGTCACATCTGCTGCTTCCTGCTAGTGGCTCAGAGGAAGAGGTCACTCTTTTTACACCTTCTAAAGTCGTGTGACCAATAGTTTGGTGAATAGCCAGCTCTTTCAGTTTTTTCTGGTTTGAGTCTTAGTTTCACTGTGTCCTCTTAAATAATAGGGTGGAAAATATTTTTGTATTTTATTTTCTTGTTCCCAGCTCCTTGGTGTGGTGCTACCTGTTCTCAACTTATTGCAGTGTACAAAGGTTGTAATTCTTAACAAATAAAAGCGACACAAATTTTTAAATTGTCATTGATTTCTGCTTTTGGAAATTTTTTTCCTCAGTTCCTTTTGCTCTGGCACTAACTAATGTTTGATATTCGTGTATTTTTTTTCTGACAGAATTATACTGTGTGAATCTGTAGGCTACCTTCAACCTGTTATAAAATTGTTTCTATTCATTCATGTCATTTTAACTGTGATTGCCATACCGTTAGAATAGTACACAAAAAAAGAATAAATTCCTGTATGCGCACAGTTTGTCAGCCAGCTTTTACCAACTGTCCTTTCTTTTTTCCCTGTTTTTGTAGCATCATTCATCTCAATAAAATTTTCACAGAAACAAATGGAACTTTGTGCACCCCATTCATCAGTTCTGTAATCATAGAGTTGGACATCATGGTTTACAGTATTGATGCATTTCTAGTCAGAGACTACAGAGTTGTGCAGTCATCTCAAATGATTGAATCCAGTTTGGATTGAGAAAGAAACTCCATGATTCTCCCTGCCCACTGGACAGTTGAATGGAGAATCAAAGGCAGTGCAGGAGCTGGCGCACATCGTCTTGTTTCCCTTATCCATATCATCCTTGTACCATAACTGACTTAAGATTGGTAAATGGTATCTCTGGTTAATCTCAACATGAATGGCATTCTGTTAAAAGTTAGGGTATGTGGGTTTTGACCCTGCTGTCCAATCAGGCACTTATAATAAGTCCAGAGGCATAAGGCCTACGGTTACCAAGTTTTGTGTGCATGTTGTTGGTATCAGAACGCACTTGCTTACCAAGTTTGGTCCAACTCAAGTGAAGTTTAAGTTTGACCCATGAAGTGCCCTTTATAGGTATACATAAATTTATTTTCCAATGGTATATAAACCCCTCTGTGGCCCCGATATGGTGAATTGCAGTTTTGAAGTAAAAATTGAGATATGGATACCCTTGAAAGAGTCCTGTATTGTTATTTTTCGTCACTAACTCCCCGAGTCGAGAGTGGGTAATTTGTGCACCTGCTACCTTCCTTGGATGTGGTAGCCGTTTCTCAGGCTCCCTCTCCGGAAATTAATCTTGATTCTCCATCACCTGTGGTCACCATAGTAGGCACATAAAGTACCATCGAAAGTTGATAGGGCAGACATTTGAATGAGACGTAGCTGGCACAAAGGGCAAGCGATTGGCTCGAGGTTATCTAGAGTCACCAAAGCGGCCGGGGTGCCCCCAGAGGGACACCCTGCATGGGCTTTGGGTCTGATAAATGTACGCATACCCGGAGGTTAGCACTCGTTTGCATGTATTAGCTGTAGAATTGCCACAGGGTTTCCACAAGGTTTAGGAGTGTGTTTATGGGAATTTTTGACCATTCTTCCAGAAGCGCATTTGTGAGGTCAGACACTGATGTTGGACGAGAAGGCCTGCTCGCAGTCTCCGCTCTAATTCATCCCAAAGGTGTTCTGTCGGGGAGGTCAGTTCTTCCACACCAAACTCACTCATCCATGTCTTTATGGACCTTACTTTGTGCACTGGTACGCAGTCATGTTGGAACAGGAAGGGGCCATCCCCAAACTGTTCCCACAAAGTTGGGACC
>VUQI01054891.1:0-10788 GCA_015106735.1 Paratilapia polleni | reverse complement strand
ACTGGTAGCCAATGAAGAGAAGCTAATATGGGAGAAATATGGTCTCTCTTTCTAGTCCCTGTCAGTACTCTCGCTGCAGCATTCTGGATTAACTGAAGGCTTTTCAGGGAGCTTTTAGAACAACCTGATAATAATGAATTACAATAGTCCAGCCTAGAAGTAATAAATGCATGAACTAGTTTTTCAGCATCACTCTGAGACAGGATGCCTCTAATTTTAGAGATATTACGCAAATGCAAGAAAGCAGTCCTACATATTTGTTTAATATGCCCATTGAAAGACATATCCTGGTCAAAAATGACTCCAAGATTCCTCACAGTGTCCCTAGAGGCAAAAGTAATGCCATCCAGAGTAAGTATCTGGTTAGATGTCATATTTCTAAGATTTTGTATGTATGAATGTATGAATGCTTACCAGTGAAACTGTCATCCTAATTTTTATTCAGAACCACTACAATTGAGGGATCAACACTACACATTTTATAATGAACATTTGAGTGACTACAAAAACATAATAAATATTTTAGTTTCTCTGAAAAATAGAGCAGATTTCAACACATTCACTAATAACAAGAAGCATTTGAAATATCCATGAGAAAACAATCCTGATAAGAGCATTTGGTCAAATAGCATTTGGCCACAAGGAGTGAATTTTCAATACTGTTTACTTTGAGCAGCAGACCTCCAAGATAGCTGCCTGGATTCAAACCAAAATGTATTCTTTCAGAATTCTGCTCATGTGAGTATTTCATCCTTCACTGTATAACTATATTCTGAACATGAATTTGTGTTATCAAACAAACCCTGGCACATCAATGAAGCTCATCTCAGAGAGAGGTTTTCTAAATAAATCAGCAGAATAAATACAGGCAGCTTGAAAAACATGAAGTGGTAAAGCATTACAAATCCTTGCCATTTTCCCAAACTGTACCGTCTTGCCTCGGATGAAAAATGAGACGTCTGCTCTGAAACTGTGTTTATGGCGTTAGGAATTGCTTGGAAATGAATTACTGGATGAATCACCGGGGCCTCGTGTGCGAGAACCACTTGTGCAATGCAGAAATCTGGTTGCAGTAATGTTTACTTACGACACACTTGTATCACGAAGCTAGAGGCAGGCCCTAAGCCAATGAATAGTGATGTTCCAAAGTACATTTAGAACACAAAATAGCCTAGAGGTGAATTTTAAAAACAAACCCGTTCGGGTAACACCACTTCCTTCAATGCAGATGAAGCAACAACAATGCAATTTTTAATGTTACAAAGAGACTATTTCTTATAATATCCAATATCTCAATATTCTTCCCCTCAGACTTTTCAAATCTTACACCACACAGTGTATAAACTTGATAATCAAATCCTATCATGACTCAAACTTTTCCAAATATCTTACTGCTGCTAGCATTTGGTGACATTTTCAATAGATGCTCAAGTGGCTGGGTCTCCTATGTGTAGCTCAAATCAGAGTCATCAACAATTAACTCACAAAACACTGAGGTTGTTTGTGGTACTTCCTGAGCAGCAAAACTGAGCCAATGTGTTCACTTAGTGATTAAACTTGGCCATATGCAACAGGCCTGAATGTCAGACAGGATTATCACTCTGCATTTCATTCAGTGCTACTGATACCACTGTGCATTGCAAAAACTCTGTCAAGCCTCAGTGAAGCCATGTGTTGAAGGCAGATTTTTAGATCATTAGAGTTTGTTCTGCTTAGACGTTCAAAATAAAATACAGCAGAACACTGGCATGTTATCACCTTTAAATGAATATGCAAACAGTTGTCGTTTTACTTATAAAAAAGCTACCGAGTTGCAGCTGCATTGCCGTGGACTTGTGTGTCCATCTGTTTAAGTTTACTGTTCACTCTACTCCAACTAGTAACTTGCTTTGTCTGCTGTTAGTTGCTGAGCAGGTAGCTTACAGTGGGATTCTGGCACTTTTCTGTTTAAAATAGCTGGCTGCTAACTCTCAAAACAACACTGATTAGAGCTGTGAGAGTAAGCTTTGTGACATGGCACGTTATCCTGCTGGAAGCAGCCATCAGAGGATGGGTACACTGTGGTCATAAAGGGATGGACATGTTCAGCAACAATACTCAGATAGGCTGACGCATTTAAACAATGCTCAGTTGGTACTAAGGGGCCCAAAGTTTGCCAAGAAAATATCCCCCACACCATTACACCACCAGCAGCCTGAACTATTGATACAAGGCAGGATGGATCTATGCTTTCATGTTGTTTTCTGACCATACAATCCAAATGCTGCAGCATAAATTTATACTCATCAGATCAGGCAACATATTTCAAGTCTACTTCTGTCCAATTTTGGTGAGCCCATGTGAACTGTAGCCTCAGTTTCCTGTTCTTAGCTGACAGGAGGGTACCCGGTGTGGTCTTCTGATGCTGTAGCCCATCTGCTTCAAGGTTTGACAAGTTGTCCATTCAGAGATACTCTTCTGCATACCTTGGTTGTAACAAGTGGTTATTTGAGTTACTATTGCCTTCCTATCAGCTTGAAGCAAGTCTGCCCATTCTAACACCTTTGGCATTAAGAAGGCATTTTCCCCCAGAGAACTGCCGCTCACTGGATATTTTCTCTTTTTCAGAGCATTCTCTGTAAACCCTAGAGATGGTTGTGTGGGGAAAATCCCAGCAGATCAGCAGTTTCTGAAACACTCGGACCACCCCATCTGGCACCAACAACCATGTCACATTCAAAATCACTCAAGTCACCTTTCTTCCTCATTCTGATGCTCAGTTTGAACTTCAGCAGGTCATCTCGGCCATGTCTACAAGCCTAAATGCTGAATTGCTCCCATGAGATTGTTTGATTAAATATTTGCATTAACTACCAGTTGAACAGGTATACCTGATGAAGTAGCCAATGAGTGTATTTATTTGATACTTGTGTTAGTTTAGATTTAAATTGTAAATGGTTTAATGACATTGCATGTAAGGTTTCATCCTGGCGACTGGTGGATGGATAGTTAACTCTGGGTCAAGCCAATGCAAAACAACTACAACAAACAACACATGAAACAGTATGAAAAGAGAAATAAAATATATAATATATGCCTGAAGAAAGTCACAGAAGATGACAATAAAAAAACAATAACAATAAAGAGTAATTTCTTATGGTTACAAATGGCCAACAAATAGCATAAATCAAAAGCAATGGTCTTGCCAACAGTCCCAAGACAACTCAAATTTATCTCCATACTCTGCGCCTGACTTAAAAGAAAGAGAGAGGAGAGAGAACTGCTAAAAGGGAAAACTGGAGAGGCCATTTAGTGATTTGAGCAGTGAAGCTTCTCTGCTGCCAAGGACATGTAAGAGAGACAGAGAGACTGGGAGTGCCTCTCAATACATCAGATGTCAGGAGTGCTCCCTCCTACTCAGACAAATAGATCTTCTTTTGGAAAACCCATAAGAGAGAGCATTTTAAGGTCGGCAAGCTATACAAAAGTCAAAAATCTAACCATTAAAAGGCCATATGAAAGCACAATGCACACTACAATGTTGATGTGAGGGGAGATAAGTGTCACACAAATTCAAAATTATGCTCATGTTGATTACAAGAAAAAAGGCATTACCAAAAATTATGGGGTTTTTTTTGTTTTTTGTTTTTTTTTTACCCTGGGATTCCTCCCCCTCTGGATTGTTTCATCAGAGAGGGAAAAGAGGTGAAGCAGAGAGCTGCATACTGCAGCAAACTCAGGCCTCTCCAAGCCACTCGTTCTGAGCATCTGGCTTGATTGTAAAAACGTTTCCCTCTTCTTTAATCAATGGAAACTCAACTATCCTGATTCATGGGCACTCTGGAGTACATAAATACCTTCTGACAAGCTTGACTGCATTCTCCCCTACACCGGCTACAGACCACCAGCCACCCCACCCCCAAGTGCTCATGTTTTTCTTTTCTTCTTATTTCTTTTCCTTTTCCCAACCATCTCTTTTTGGCTCTCTGTTTTTATCTCTGTCTTCTGAATTGTGCTTTAGTTGTGACTCTAATCAGTCATTTTTCAGAGGGTCGCCGCAACTGCAACATGACAGTTTCTGGGAGAAGATAAGACCAGACAAATTAAACACACTGTTCAGTGCTGGAAGAAAAGAAAAATACACTTAAAGCAAAATGAGAAAAGCAAACCTACATCAGCAGTGAACAAAGGGAATGCTTTTTTCCATGTTATCCTTACTACCAATCTCCTTTCAGCCATTGTTATTTACTATTGTTTTCCTTTTAAAAAATAGAGAAAATCTTTTTTTAAATAAATTATTAATGATAGGTTATTTAAAATCTACAGCGCAAATCCATAAAGAGACTTTTGAGATTTCATCAAACCAATAATGTCAGAGTTGGAAATCTTAATTTTTCTACTTGTGATTTACACTGTAATGATCATCTGGCCAGTGGCAAACATTTACTGCTAATGAATAACAACTAATGGATGTTTAAAACATAAAAAATCTAATGACAGGGTTTGTCTCAGAATAGAGAACGTTTTTTTTTTGCCCATGTATCAAATCCAACCCATTCTGAATTGGAAAGGGAAAATGAGAAAAGATTTACTATCCATCATTACACCGGAGTCAAGCTGATTTACGTACTGTATGCTTGGTAGAATAGCAACAACCTAGGTTTAAACTTAGTGTGTGCGCTCCCTCCAATCAGAAATATAAAATTTTGTAGTGCTTACAGCAGTAGTCTTCAAACACCCTGATACCTGTTTAGCATGAAATTGAGATGATGATGATGATGGTGTCGAAAGTAACTCTAATGACTGTTAAGACTTTATTTTACACCAAAGTATGGAGAGTAGTATCAACAAGATAATGATATGTATCTGTATCAATATTGGTATTGATAAAATTCTAATGATACTCCATACTTTACAACACAGATTCATTGCCTTGACTATACAGGGACCAATCGCGCATGCATCTGTAGTTAAGTTCATATGAGCAAGTTTGATAACATATTCATAATCTGTCTATTGGTAAACATTGTTCATCTACAGACATGTGAAAAAAAAAAAAAGTTTTTCACAGGACTCTATGGAGTCCTGTGAAAAACTAAGTACACCCTTACTGCTTTCACAGGAATTACAAGGGTAAGCAGCAGCCAGGTGCTGATATTCAAATGCACTTGACTAATTGATCATCATGTTTGACCAGCAGTTTGTTTGTCTGGAGAATTCAGCTGTGTGTTAACATAACAACACAATTTTCCCAGGAGTAGACATCCTAACTCCAAGGTCAGACCATGCAATGCTCGGAGAAATTGCAAAAAACCCAATCGCTACATCTCAGGCTGTGCAGGCCTCAGTTAGCATGTTAAATGTTAAAGTTCATGGCAGTACAATAGGAAAAAGACTGAACAAGTATGGCTTGTTTGGAAGGGTTTCCAAAGGGTTTCTAAAAACAATATGGCAGCACGACTTAGGTTTGCAAAGTTGCACAAAGTGAACAAACCACAAGACTTTTGGAACAATGTCCTTTGGACAAATGAGACCAAAGTGGAGATGTTTGGCCATAATGCACACCAACACATTTGGTGAAAACCAAATACAGCATATCAGCACAGACACCTCATACCAACTGTCAAGTGTGGTGGTAGAAGGGTGTTGATTTGGGTTTTTTGTTTTGCAGCCACAGGACCTGGGCACCTTGCAGTCACTGAGACAACCATGAAGTCCTCTGTATATCAAAGTATTCTAGAGTGAGGCCATCTGTCGGACAGCTAAAGCTTGGCCAAAATTGGGTCATGCAACAGGAGAATGATCCGAAGCACACCAGCAAATTTACAACAGAAAGACTGAAAAAGAAAGGAATCAAGGTGCTGCAATGGCCAGTCAAAGTCCAGACCTCAACCCAACTGAAATGCTGTGGTGAGACCTTAAGAGAGCTGTGCATAAACAAATGCCCGCAAACCTCAATGAACTGAAGCAACGTTCTAAAGAAGAGTGGGCCAAAATTCCTCCACACTATGATGTGAGAGACTGATAAATAATAATAATAACAATGGATTCCATTTTTAAAGCGCTTTACATTAAATGTGGGGCGGCTGTGGCTCAGGAGGTAGAGCGAGTTGTCTACTAATCGGAAGGTCAGTGGTTCGATCCCTGGCTCCCCTAGTCTGCATCCCAAAGTATCCTTGGGCAAGATACTGTACCCCACATTGCTCCTGATGTGTGAGTGTGGCCTGTAGTATAAAGCGCTTTGAGTACACAAAACTGAGTAGAAAAGCACTATATAAGTACCAGTCCATTTACCATGTGATATCATTCACTAGAATATGCCTGAATAGCAGTTTTATTGGTCACTCTTCAAACACATTTCAAGGCCTCTTTCAGTTTCAGATGGTCTATAACCTGCTGTGTCATTTTATATCTGGCAAATCAGTTTGGGCAGCATAACCGTGACAGAGCCAAGAAAGACATTTGCACCCTGCTGGGACTCATCACTCTTTTTGGGATTACCTGGAGTTTGGTATTCTTCTCTTTTGGCTACCTGACCACTCCTGGCCTGTACCTCTTCTGCATCCTGAACTCACTGCAAGGTCTGTACAAACTGTTTCTATGTGTTGAGCTCAGTTCTTTGCTGATATTACTGTGTTTGTAACTAACAGGGTTACATGACTAATATGTACTGCATAGCTTTGATTCCCAAAGTGTTTGCTGCAGCCCCCTGGTGGGACATTAAGATACTTTTTTATTATAAATAATTAAAAAAATGTTTTTAGTTAGTTAGTTTTAAGTTTTATAGTTAATTTTAAAATTACCAGAAAAATAATGATTAAAAATTACTTTCTGGATACATTAAATTGGAAAATTTTCATCTTAGCCCTGTGTTGATCACAGCTGTGATTAAAGGTTTAGATTTAGATACAAATTGAGCTGCAGTTCAGAAGTTTGAAATGACTGCTAGTAGTGCATGTACATTTTAGGTAAGTGGAGAACTTCATGAGCAATGCTTGTTTAAGTGACAGTACTTATCATATGTGGAAAATTAATTTCTTGGGTGCTCTGTCATGTTTAGAAACTCATCAGGAAAATTTAGGATTACATGTTCTTGCATGCAGTCAAAGATTGTTAAGAGCAGGAACTTTAATTCTTTTTCCGTGCAGGTCAGTTTGGGAATCTTCCATGTCTAATATGTAATGAAAGAGCAGATTTTTATATATGTCTATCTTACAGCTGACATATATCATTTTTATTCTTACTGGGGAAAAAAAATCAAATTTATTATGGCACTTGTAGTGTCAAGAATGAATGATACATAATAATAAAATACATGTTTCGAATTTGCGGCACATTTTGGCATGGGTGCTTTTATTGTGTATGCACAAACTGTGAATCAGAATCAGAATTATTTTTATTGCCAAGTTTGTACACAAACAAGGAATTTGTCTTGGTGTCATGGTGCAATACAGTGGTACAGAAGTGGAATATATGGAATTTACAATATATACACATATATATAAATATAAATATAAATACACAATATATACTAACTGCCTACAGATATTAGATATTGACTAGACAAAGTCTAAACATATACTTTTTTCTCTCCTTTATACTGTGCAGGTTTCTTCATCTTCCTGTGGTTTGTAATGTCACTGAGAAAGGCTAAAAATGCAGCTTCTAAGACGAGCAAAACACATAGCACAAGCAGGTAGTTTAAGCAACTACCAACACTACAAGAAGAGCCCATGTTGATGGAATTTATGATGTACAGTGGTGTGAAAAAGTGTTTGCCCCCTTCCTGATTTCTTATTTTTTTGCATGTTTGTCACACTTAAATGTTTCAGATCATCAAAACAAATTCAAATATTAGACAAAGATAACACAAGTAAACACAAAATGCAGTTTTTACATGATGATTTCATTTATTAAGGGAAAAAAGATATCTAAACCTACCTGGCCCTCTGTGAAAAAGTGACAGGACAACTCATCCAGGAGGTCACAAAAGAACCCACAACAACATCCAAAGAACTGCAGGCCTCACTTGCCTCAGTTAAGGTCAGTGTTCATGATTCAACAATAAGAAAGAGACTGGGCAAAAATGGCATCCATGGGAGAGTTCCAAGGAGAAAACCACTGCTGACCAAAAAGAACACAAAGGCTCATCTGACGTTTGCCAAAAAACATCTTGATGATCCCCAAGACTTTTGGGAAAATGATCTGTGGACAGGTTTGCGTCCTGTTACATCTGGTGTAAAACTAACACAGCATTTCATAAAAAGAGCATCATACCAACAGTCAAAAGTGGTGGTGGTAGTGTGATGGTCTGGGGTGGCTTTGTTGCTTCAGGACCTGGAAGACTTGCTGTAATTGATGGAACCTTGAATTCTGCTCTCTACCAAAAAATCCTGAAGGAGAATGTCTGGTCATCAGTTTATTCCCTGAAGCTCAAGAGCAGGACAATGACCCAAAACACACAAGTTTTGGGTCAGCAAGTCCACCTCTGAATGACTCAAAAAAACTAAATGAAGGTTTTGGAGTGGTCTAGTCAAAGTCTGGATATAAATCTGACTGGGATGCTTGGCATGACCTTAAACAGACCGTTCATGCTCAAAAACCCTCCAGTGTGGCTGAATTCAAACAATTCTGCAAAGAAGTGTGGGCCAAAATTCCTCCACAGTGATGTGAAAGACACTTTGCCAGTTATCCGAAATGCTTGATTGCAGTTGTCGCTGCTAAGGGTGGCCCAACCAGTTATTTAGTTGTTTAGGGGGCAATCACTTTTTCACACTTGGCCATGTAGGTTTGGAGTTTTTGTTTCCCTTAATAATAAAAACCTTCATTTAAAAACTCCATTTTGTGTTTACTTGTGTTATCTTTGTCTAATATTTAAATTTGTTTGATGATCTGAACCATTTAAGTGTGACAAACATGCCAAAAAAATAAGAAATCAGGAAGGGGGTAAACACTTTTTCACACCACTATAATATTGCCAAGTGTGATATTTTTGTTTCTGCTTTACATTATCATGTTTTTAGTAACAATGTACCAGGCAGCCACTGAGTAAATAATGTGATTTAATTTAATATTGTGTGAACATTTTAACAGCTAGTGTGTAGTGTTGTTTGAAGCTTTGTTAATATACCATGGTGTTCATACAGTATAAAACCATATTATATAGGATGGGTTTTGAATTTTCACTTATTTCCATTTTGGGGAACCACCTTTCCTTGACCTTCGCTTTGCATTGAGGCAAAGAAAAAGTGGTTAGGAAAAGGAGATGTGAGCAAATTTTTCACTTTCACTGGATTGCCCAGAGGTCAATCCTTGAGGCAGAAAATGGTCCTGTTTTTTTTTTTTCTGCCTCAAGTCACACATCCACTTTTCTGCATTGCATACAGATCTGATCTTGGTTTGGAAAGCACCTCACCTGACATTGGCTGAAAGAGTTATGTTGACTACACCAACACTATTGTCCTGTACAGTTTGTTTATTGCATATTTTATTATAATACCGATTTCAGATATTTTGTAAATCTCTTTAGTTATATTTTTTCATGTGTATACAAATTATATAACATTTTTAGTGCCGTTTTGTATATCTGAACATGCATTGTTAATTCACTAAAGGATGTGATGTCAATATTAACAATAAAAGGAGAGGATTGTTCAGCAGAGAAGTTCCAGGAAAGGTGGCTATGCTGTAGTAATGCGAGACTTTGACGAGAATCTCGGCAGAATTGAACATGGCACGCCACTGATTACAAACATTTCACACATCAGTATTCTCCACCAGCTTATTCCTAGACACCCTTAAAGGTAATAAAAATGTAGTGTAGATATATTTCCATTAATACTCAGCACTCTGGGTGACAGCGAAGAGGATCTGGACAGTTTCCAGATTTATATTGATGAGTGTTTCGAGCGAGTTGGTATGGGGAAACCCAACAAGACGCCGACTCCCTCCACAAGCAAAGGTACTCCATCCACCAAAAGAAGCCCCTCTGAGGACTCCCCTGAGCCAGCCTCTCCCCAAACCAGCGACATGGTGGGTATCTTGGAGTCCATAGATTAAAAAAAAAAGAAAACTGTCCAGTTTCGACACACACACATCTGTCTTTACTGGAAATTCTCCACAAAGAATTTCAGGCTTTGCGTGACTCTGTTGAGTACAGCCAGCAGCAGGTGGAAACACTCGCTGCAGAAAATGCGATCCTCAGAGAGTAAAATCCCTCACTGAGGCAGAAAATAAAAAAAAAAAAATAAATAAACTGTTATCGAGCTCCAGGCCTGCAGCATGAGAGACAATTTAGTTTTTCAGATATCCTGGAGAAGGCAGAGGAAGACCCGGAAACAACGGTGAAGGAGTTTATACAGACTCACCTGAAACTCCCGGAGGACACAGTGAAAAACATCAGCTTCCATCGTGTCCACCGCCTGGGAGGGAAGCGACCAGACGGACGCAGACCCAGACCAATCGTGGCCAAATTTGAGCACTTTAAACAAAGAGAACTGGTGAAGAGCCGCGGCCGGGAGCTGAGAGGAACGGACTTCGGTGTCAACGACCAGTTTCCTAAGGACATCCTGGAGCAACGCAAGGTCCTGTTCCCGATCCGGAAAAATTTTGTAAATGGACAGTGGACAGCTCCTTGGCTGTATTGATCTGGCGACAGGTGATCTGTATCCACACCTTTTTCTTATTCTTTACTTTTAGTCTTCTTTTCATCAGTCCACTGCTTTACTATACATGTCTGCATAGAATAATTACTGCCGGTCTAATCAGCGAATTGTTGTTTTTTCTCGTTGTTATTTTAAGTCACGTCAG